>ML977600.1:43401-91270 GCA_010015725.1 Amniculicola lignicola CBS 123094 | reverse complement strand
GCCATATTGGTGGAGATATTTGGATCTGAAAATATTGAATTTTTTGACGAGGTGTGCGCCACGCGAGGCCGTGCGTTAAGCGATAAAACACGGTAACTCCGACCACTCCGCAAAAGTGTGGCTAGTGACGATCCTGCGCCACATTCATTCCTTGTCCTCCGCTTTCGGCCACCACAGCAGGTACCGAGATGCAGTCAGTGTCCGATCGCAGACACCTAAACTTAGCATATTGCGATCTGTACAAGGGTGTATATTCTGGGCCGAAAGGGTCACATGAGAATATCAATTGCCATTACATGACTATCTGGGCATGACCATCTGGCGATTTCCCCACCCCCATTGCCGTGGCCCTCACACCAACTGGGTTATTAAGATTGCTAGCATGACATTGTACCAATGGTTTCCCGTCCGCCCAAGCAATCCAACGGAGGCAACTTTTAGAAAGTTTAGAACATTGAGAATGTTAGAAAGAGGTTGAAGCGCTACAACTTCTCTGGTCCCGTCATGGGCCACTGGTACCCTGTGAATGTTAGTATCATGCCATATATTTGGAGAGTTGGGCGCACCTGCTGCATCGCTAAACTTGTAACCGTAAGATGACGTAAAGTCATCGAGCACTGCGGGTCCGCGGGATCCTAGGCAAGTATTAGCATGTCTAATGAGTATCGATTGCGGAACAGAGACGTACCATATGGATACTCCATGGGAATGATCTCCTTGTTATCGTCCAAGTAGTGCAGGAGAGGCGAGAAGATCCTCCAGGAGGCATCCAGCTCATCGTCACGAACGAAGTTGGAGTGGTCACCCTTCAGCGCATCGAGAATGAGCGATTCGTAGGCCTCGGGAATCTTGAGGTCGGAGAACCGTCGTCGGTAGGTCAGGTCGAGCTCTGTGACGACAGTCTGCATGCTCAGGCCGGGGAGCTTGGAGTTCATCTTAATGTACACGCTCTCGTTGGGCTGGACGCGGATGACAAGCTCGTTGCGTGGGATGTCCTTGAAGATGCCTGATGTGACGTCCTTGAACTGGATGCGGACCTCGGTCTTTTGCTCGTTGAGGGCTAAACTGTGTCAGCGCAGCACAATGCGACTGCATTGATGTATCTCACCCTTGCCTGCCTTCAAGATGAAAGGGACACTGTCCCACCTCTCATTCTTGATGTAAGCGACCATGGATGCGAATGTGGGGCACCGTGAGTCTTTGGGAACTGTGTCGTCTTCCTTGTATCCGGGCTTGCTGCCGTCGAGGGACTTGCCGTACTGTCCAATGATGACATTCTTGGGCTCAATGGCAGGCATTCCACGAAGAACACGGACCTACAACGGTTAGTCTGAGGCTGTTACACTCAATTTACAATCGCACCTTCTCGTCACGAATGTCCTCGGCAGAGAATGAGATTGGCCGTTCCATGGTGAGGAGGGTCAAGACCTGCAGCAGATCTGCAGCAGGTTAGAAGGATCCCATGAGAGACTATTTCGGTTCTTCACTCACGGTTTTGCATGACATCACGGATGATGCCAAACTCGTCGAAGTAGCCACCACGACCTTCTGTCCCGAACGGCTCCTTGAACGAGATCTACCTTCAAGTTAGACAAGACCGTTGCTTCGTGACATTTTCCATACCTGCACGTTGTCGATGTGGTTCCTGTTCCAGGTCGCGCCAAAGAACTCGTTGCCAAATCGCAGGATCAGGATGTTCTTGACCATCTCCTTGCCCAAGTAGTGGTCGATTCGGAAGATCTCGTCCTCGGTCCAGTCGGGTGCCAGAGCGCGCTGGAGCTCTCTTGAGCTGGCCAGATCCTTGCCGAAAGGCTTCTCAACCTGTCTCTCGGTTACATGTACATTCTCTCGAACAGTGAGCAGCAATGGGCACTCACAATGACCCGGGAAATGCCGTTCTTGGGGTAGCAGTTGCGCTTTAGGTGCTGTGAGACGGTGATGAAGACGCTGGGTGGGAGCGCCATGTAGAACACCCGGTTGGTCTCCTTCTGGCCCCTCTCGAGCTCTTCGATGTGTTTCCGGAGCGTGATGAAGGACTCGTCCTGGTCGTACTGTCCCGAGATGTACGTGCACTTCTTGCAGAACTCCTCCAGCTGCTGCTCCATGTCCTTTGTCGGCGTCTTGATGTAGGACTTGACGCGCTTGAGGTACTCGTTGTGGTCCATCTTTGTCCGGGCATAGCCCACGATCTTGACATCTTTGGGGAGGAAGTTATTGCGGTGCTATGCAGTGTCAGCGCGCGCGAGGTACTGGCGAGCCCAGGATGCCACTTACAAGGCCGAAGAGAGCAGGGAACTGCATGTTCGTTAGCGCGAGTTGTTGAGAGCAGCCGGGGCGTGCAGCACTTACCGTCTTCTTCTTGGCCAGGTCACCAGAGGCACCGAGGACCACTACGACGGTGTTCTCCTTGAGCTCGATGTTGCTGCCGTCGCGTTCATAGTCAGCGTCCATGTCTCGTGAGCTGTGTTGTTGACGTCGTCGGGGCCGCGGCCGGGCAACAACCCCTCCATCGGCCCCCCCGCGCCTGCCTCCTGCGTGTCTCTGTGCCCGACGGAGGAAAGGACGCCTCTGCGAGGCGGCAACGGCGAACGGCCGGCTCGTGCAAAGGAAAGGAAAGGAAAGGGCGGCTGCATACCCGGCGTTGCCCTCCACATCCGGCTTGATCACGGTGTTTGCCATTGTGCGGTTCGGCGACGGAAAAAGCCCACCACGGTTGTTCAGAGGTCAATTACGGCGATTTCAGAGACTCGAGCTGCCTATCGTCGCTGTCGTGTCGGCGAAGGGGTGGAATGCAGCGGATGGACTGTGGGTCGGCGTGAAGCTTCTGCTTAGTGGGGTATTGATCCGCTCCTTTGGTGGGCTTGAATTGTCGACGTAATGGCAGGTTGGCTAGCCTCTCCAAAGCAAACTGATAGCAATTCGAGGGCGGCAAACGTCACTCGAAATTCCGACTGCAGACACCGCCGCCTTTTAAACGCCTCTGGTCAAAAGCAAGGTCATGCATCACTAAGCCCCTCTTCGTCTTGCAAAGCATCTCCGGGAGCAAACTAGCATTCACCGCGCCGCGGGAGTAAAGGTTACTAACGCCGAGCAACGCAGAACCCCACCATCTCGGTGTCTGACGCACTGGCGGACGCATCGCAGACGCGTTTTTGGCTAAATTCCAAACAAAACCGAGGCTGGACGACAGCTTTGAGTGCAAAGCCCAAGACCCAAGCTGCACGAAGCCGTCTCAGTGCAGTTGCAGCGCCTGGAGATGTTCCGCGTGGTGCGGATGTCCCTCCACACCCCCCTCCGAAGGCCGGCAGTCGCTGGCGCGAAGACCATTTGATTGATGGACACCGTAAACACGTCCCGACACAGGCCTTGGTCTTCGGGCCAACTTTGACTCCGTTGCAGCCAGCGCCGGCCCCTCTCCCCTCCAAACGTTGAGGCCCTAAAAGCACCGCAAGGCTGCGAGCTCGCAACCAACTCGACATGGCACATCCGAGACTCGGAGATGCCTCTTCAGGGTGCTGCTGGGCTTGCCCATGGGTGTGACCGAGACACCTGACGCGACTCCGTGCCCTGAACCGATTCTAGCCAGCCATCGTCACACAAGATTTGGAAGCGACACACGATAACATCCGTCAAGTTGGAGGGCAGGATTTCTGCCGCTAGCTGGATGACAATTGGCAAGTCGAAGGTTTACATATCAGCGACGGGTGCCGTCTAATACCCGGAACCGGAAAGACATGTCTTCTCCTATCAATTAAGGGACATGGTGGCAGCGACGAATCCTGGCCTGCTCCTCTCTATGAGTTGCGTCAGGTGTTGCAGGGTTCTCTGGTGGTAGATGAGGCGAGAGGTGGTGAGGTGTTGAGCATTGGCGCGGGATGTCGGTGAATATGCAGCTTTGAGAGGACCAAATTCGAAAGTATTTTCAACCCCAATTGTCATCCCAGCCGTGAAGAGTTTCCGAGGGCTTCCTCCGCGGGGACATCGCTCGAGCCTCAGCGCAGGAGGGCTCCAGCAAGGCGATGGGCGCAGGCAAAAGGGTTCTGCCAAAACTAACAATAGAACTTGTCCAGGGTGTTTAATCCAGGACTGGGCAGAATGATCAAGGAAACATTGTCCAAACACATATCCAGAGTCCACCACCCTGTGAGAGCCGAAGAGCTTTGGCGAGAGCGTGGTGGGGGCAGGGTTCAAGTGCTGCCAAGCATTCTCGTCACGTGCCCATCTCGCTTATCACAACCGACACACATCCAAGCTTCGATTTTCCCACCTCACGCCGACGACAAACTAACCCGACAGCACCACAACAACGACCGTCGGCCCCCATTCCCTTTCCACACATACAGCCAGGTCAGGATCTGTTCGCCATGTCTGAGTCTCACCGTCGTAAGTGCCTCCATTGTTGTCCTGCTCCGCGCCTCCCAATTCGCGATCGCAACATCTTCAATGTCAATTATCACCATAACCACGCACTGACACCTTCCTCCTCTAGTCTACGTGAAGTAAGTCATATAAAATCTCTGCAATACCCTGGACTGCCCCAATCGACCGCCCCCACCGCTACGACTGTGTTTTTGGATATCGGAGAGCAGACAGAAAGGCAGAAAGAGAATGGGAGGCACCGATCGAGCCACTGGGCTTCTGCTCCGACACTATATCTACGGAATCTCGAACCGGGAATGCGACGCCGGTGGAGGCCACCCGAACACTCTTCAGAATGCATGATTTGAACAGAGGGCTAATATTTTGTTTCTTAGGGGCAAGCACATTTCCTACCAGCGAGGGTAAGAACAGTCTCCCCACAGGACGCGAATTTCCACTAATGCATCGCAGAAAGCGCAACACCAACCCCGGCACATCTCTCCTCAAGCTCGAAGGCGTCGACAACACTGAGGGCGCACGATGGTACTGCGGTAAGCGCGTAGCCTATGTCTACCGCGCCCAGCGATCGGTCCAGGGCTCCAAGATCCGCGTCATCTGGGGCAAAGTCACTCGTCCTCACGGTTGGTCTTCATTTCTCATATACATAGTGTATTCAAACTAACAACCACAGGCAACAGCGGTGTTGTGCGCGCCAAGTTCAGGTCCAACCTCCCCCCCAAGAGCTTCGTACGTCTCCAGCCCAGAAGTTCCGCATCACCATCTAACCATTTCCAGGGTGCTTCCGTCCGCGTCATGCTTTACCCTTCTTCGATATAATTCCCACAACACATTCGGGGCGGGGACGATGATGGCGGTTCGCGGCGAGCGTGACAGGTGCATAGGCGTAGACCCAGGCAGCGGAATGAGAGAGGATGCAAGGCAGGGGGGCTTTCATGCTCGTTTTCATCTTACATGGCATGTTCTGGCTGGTTTATCGGAGTCCATTGTGGTTCGGAAAACAAACTACATGACTATGGCAAATTCAATCAAGATTCCTCCCTAGGATCAATCAAAATGATCAAACAAACAACAACGCATCTTCTCATCCTGTTGTGATCGTTCTCTGACCGGGATCGTTGTGGCTAGACACGGGTAGTGCTTGGTGAGAAATAGCTATCTCATGTGGAAACTGCTCGACCCACGCAACAACTTCACTCAGCCACTTCAATCATCATGGCCTTCGATTTATGTGCCAAGGAAATCTTTCAATGGGAACGGCATCCAGCATCACTACCGCCTTCGTCCAATCTTAGATGTAATGCCATAAGACAAGTACTGCGTACTCATATAATGGCGGGTATCAATTTTCAGCTCTCTCGAATGCTATCCTCATGCCTGTGATAAATAATATACATATAGGCATACTTCCAAATGAAGTAGCCGAAACTTGACGCCTTGACCGAGGGAAAGTTTACGGATGAGAATACCCGAAGAATTGACCTGGCCTCAGTCAAGTCTGTGTCCCCTCCCATTCAGTCGCTGTCATCATCGCTGCCGTACCCCACCAACGGAACCGCCGCAGCCGGAGCAGCACGCTTCTTGGTTGTGGTCGTATAGCCCTTCAATGCCGCTAGAGTCGAGCTCGATAGAATCCCCCCACCTGTATCGTCATCCTGCTGTTGCTGCTGCTGTTGCTGCCCCCACGCATACTCCTCTCCACCCCCTTCCTCAATCATCCTTCCCTCCCCCTGCACATCCGTCGCCTGCTGCCACTCATCCATCTCCTTCTTGCACCACACCTCATCCGGTGCCTCGTACCCCTCCAATCCAAACGTCCCCTCAATCTTCCGCCGCTTCTTCTGTTCTGGGTCGCGGCCTTCGATCTCGGCGACGTAGGATGCGGGAAGCGCTTTGCGGATCGCTTCGGCGGCTTGCTCTTCTATGCGCCGGGCCTCGCGCTTTTGGGCCGCCGGGTTCGGGTCGATGGTTGCCCAGCGCACGTTGAGGATTTCGGAGTGGTCGAGCGATTGGTGGGCCATTGCTTCTTTGGCGAATTCGGAATTGGCTGGGGGGATGTTAGCTTGGGTTATTGCGGCACTCAGCCATCTCTAGAGAGAAGTACGAGAGAAGGGAGACGGGCAAAAGGAGAATACACACCCTGATTTAGATATGTCACGAACGCAACTCCCCTCGCGGTCAACACCCGTATCCGATCAACCTGACCCCACTCCTGGAAATGCCTCGCAACAATCTCCTCAATGTCATCCGTGACATGTATCCGTCCAATATACAGCGTACGATTCGGCCGCAAGAAGCTCCCCACACCCCCCATATCATCCCTATAATCGCTAAACTTGTCTCGCCCAAAACAATCCACGTTGCTAGCAAAGATATCCGTGACTGTAGGCAGCCGGTGCAAGAACTCGCACTCGGACCCCTTGGGACAGACCCCCCGCGCGAAGAACAGGCAAAAGTAGGATCCGGGGATTTGGTCGGCCCGCGTGTATCCCGAATCGTTGCGGATGTTGCAGCGCCCCTTTGCAGCTGTCTTGGACAGGTACTGGTCCTCGCGATCGCCCCCAGACCATTTGTTGTACCAGATGTTGAAGATGGTTCCTGTCTGGGGCGGCGGCGCTGAGCTGATTTCTGAAGGGTCGATTTGCGGACGCGCCGGTCGCCGTTTGCGCCGGATGATCTTCTTGACTTTTTTGCCTTCGGCGTTGGTCGTGTAGGTTACGGTTTCGGTGACGAGAGGGACCAGCGCGGTGGCGGTAGAGGAGGAGGCGGGTTCGAGAGAGTGTGAAGTTGAGGGTGCGAGCGCGGCTTCGGCCGGAGGAGGTGTTTGGACTTCCGTCATGGTGATATTGGGTCTGGGTGGGCGGGTGAGTGAGTCGTGAGGTTGAGGTTGGTGTTGCGCGCTGAACTTTCGAGATGCGCGACGCTGCTTAGTCAGGTCCACTCGGTCTGCACGTGATGATTTAAGTAGGTAAGTTCAGGTTGCACGTGATTGCCCCCTTCACTCTGTCCATTCCACATGTTTTTGATGATGTTTCAGAGTTGAGCGGCAGATTGATTACAGTCTCTTCTCGTGGCTTGGTCTCTTCATTGTCCGCAGTCCTTTCCGCAGCACCTTTCACCTCTGGCGGACGCCCGATAGGTATGTCTCAGTTATCACAATGGAAATATGTAAGAGTGAGCATTTTTACGCATAATTGCCTCAGGCTATAGGACGTAGTACCTTGTTCTGGTTCCATTGGGGGTGAAACAGTGCTGTCTTGACGCTCGTCCCAAAAGTCTGGAGGGACACAGTGACCAACTTTGGAACAGTGATAAGACAAACAACCTACCTAGTCGGACCGCTTACTCTGTTCCCTGCCGTAAATCCCGCTATCCTAAAGCGGGCGTAAACGCGAGGTTGTCTTCAAGTGCAAGTGCAAGTGCGAAAGTCGCCCAAAATGCCGAATCTCGCTTCCAAATGTTACGAGTATGTGTTAGGAGACTGTGTCTGTATTCCGCTACCTCCTGGACCATATAACTCTCCATTTTTGCTCTTCCAACGTGACCATAACATCAGTCTACCCACGTGACTATCACCCTTCTTCAACACCACGACATCACAATGAATTCTCAGAGCAGCTTGGAACCAGTCTGTCATATCGTAACGCCAATCGGTATGCTCGGGTATGGCCTCGACGAACAAGAAACAGCATTTGCACTCCAAAGCCTCGTGTCAACGAACGTTCCCACAGCGCTGATTCTGGACTCTGGATCCACTGACGGCGGGCCCTCCAAGTTGGCATTGGGGACCTTGACACTTCCGCGGTCATCGTATGTCCGGGACTTGACGAAGTTGTTGAGATTGGCCAATGGCTTCAAGGTCCCCCTGATATTCAGCTCCGCAGGCGGGGATGGAAGCGATGACCATGTTCGCGAGATGCTTGGTGTGATCGAAGAGATTGCTTCTCAACCTGGCAATGAGTATTGACCCCATTTGCTCTTGTCTAGCCTACTCAAGGCTGACTATTTTGAAGGCACTACAACTTCAAAACAATAGCCATCTTCTCCGAAATCGAAAAGTCCCTCGTGCTCGCCAGACTTGACCTAGACGCAATCAGCGGATGCGGAACCACAGTGCCAAAGCTAACCACCGATGACGTCGAATCTGTCCCACGAATCGCGTCTCAAATGGGCCCAGAACCATTCATCGATGCCATGGTTGCACATCCCGATTTCGATATCATTGTAGGAGGCCGAGCATACGATCCATCTCCCTACGTCGCCTTCGCAGCTTTCACATCCAACACTCAGATACAAGACACCGCCACTACGCAGAGCGAGCGACTATGGGGAGGTTTCACCCACATGGGTAAGATCATGGAATGTGGCGGGATTTGTGCAACACCCAAAAGCCACGGTGCCATTGCGACGGTATACAAAGACGGTACGTTTGATATCAGACCAACACTGCCCGAGGCTCGCTGCACGCCGTTATCTGTTGCGGCTCATACGCTATATGAGAAGTCCAGACCGGACTTGTTGTCGGGTCCTGGTGGTGTATTACATCTCACACGGGCGGCGTATGAGCAGTTGGATGATGATCGGACTGTGAGGGTTTGCGGTGGTTTGTTCAGATTCTCTCGCCATGTGGGGTTGCCGTATCGGATTAAGCTCGAGGGTGCGAAAGTTATTGGGTATCGGTCAATGTATATGGGGAGCCTCAAGGACCGTAAGTACTCCTTCCAAACTGACAGTTATCCTTGGTGTGCTAAACACAAGGCAGCAATTTTGATAAGACAACTCGATTCATTCCTTGAGCGAGCTAAGGCATACGCACAGAAGCAGCATGCCGACATTCAAGAGAGCTGGGAACTGGACTTTCATGTCTACGGTCAAAACCAAATTTCCGCACTTCCCGAGAAAGCTGGTCAACCTTCGGAGATATTCCTCATTGGAGAAGCATTGGCGCCCTCGCAGGACCTTGCGACAAGTGTAATATCTGCAGCGAGGATTGCTACCATAGTAAGTATTGACTCTAACCACGTTGGGTGGAAATATTGAATTGTTTTAGCATGGAAACTATCCTGGTCAAAAAGCTACGTCAGGAAATTTTGCCTACGGTTTGGCCGGAAAGATGGATATTGAAACAGGACCCTGTGCCAAATTTGCGATATACCACCTCATGGATCTGAAAGTCGGTGAAGAGAGACTCTGGATAGAAGATGGCGACGGAGGTCTGTTCGCTTATACCATCAAAACCATGGGCCATAATCAAACCAAGCCGTCGATAAAAGAGGTAGTGTTGAAACTTCCCACCGAAGATGGATCCATCATCAGAACTTCAAACGGTACCTCAGAATCCACACCCAACACCAAAAAAGCCTCCCCCAAGGTCTTGGGCGACATTTCCCGTGTCCTACGATCCAAGAACGCTGGACCATACGAGATAACAGTGGACATAATGTTTGCAACCAAAGCACAATACCATCTTGTGAAAACGGCAAATGTTCTAAACCAAACCATCTTCGCCCGACTGATGGAAGTGGAAGAGACAGATATCATCTGGAGCGGTTTCTTCGATCAAGCCCTCGCATTCAAAGTAACGATCCCCAGAATGTGGCGTGGAAAGCCAGTCGCAAATGGCAGTTTTATGGAAAACGATGTCCATGGGTCGCAGAAGTATCTTTCGTTGTTTCATATGAAACTTCCCGCCAGTCTTATTCAAGCGTGGGAAGAGCTGGCATGACAGGTTACTCCTACCTCTGTTCCTCTTCCTGATAGACGTACGTTTGCATTCCATCAAAAGTGAGACGACGGATCCATTCCGCCGATACCGAACATGCCCCAGAGTGCATCGCCCCAGATGTCATCAGGCAATGTAAAGTCCAAGGGGCTAAGTTCTTCCATGGGGTCTCCAGTCAGCTCAAGGTCGTTTTCCTCTTCCGCAGCGTCGGGCGCTTGTGCATCTTGCGTCTTGGTGGCGTCATCCAGCCCATCTTCCGTCAGTTCGGCAGGCTCATTCCGGAGCTCGACACCGGTGGTAATTGCATCAAAGATGAGCGAGGCTCCCATTCTGTTTTCAATCCGAAGTTTATGCTCTTCAATATTGACTGGATTCTGTCGACTTAGAATTCCAAGGAGACGCGCGACTCGCGCATACTCATCTCGAGGATGCGTAGATAAAGAAGCCATATATGTGAAAGTAAGGGCGACATGATTGCGGGCGACTTCTTGATCCTCGGCTGTCGCTAGGCTGTTGAGAGCAAAGTAGCGAAGAAGAAATATTGCTGCGAGAACATGGCCTTTGGAAAGATATTTTGGGATCGTCCTCTGAACAAGACCCGGGGGGATTTGGAAGTCATCCTCGGAGGTATAGGCAATGCCTTGATTGGCGAGGTAGATGATTCGAATTGCTGCAGTAAAACCAAGTTTCAGAAATACATCGCGCATGGTTGAGTCGGATTGCATCCTTATCACAGTCATGGTGTATAGATGAAGCTTGGCGACGTATAGACTGAACTCAACTCGTGGTGTCCATTCCGTTGTGCGGTTTGATCGAAGTTGATCGAGTTCACTATCAACTAGGAAAACGAGAGGGTGGTTGACGTCCATCTCTCGGCTGTACAAGAGAATGTTCATATACTTCGCTATGATTTGTTGAATCATCACTTGATGGCTGAATTCTCGCGGCACAGGTGGGTCTCGAGCGTACCTTTCGATAAGGTCAAGGTCTAAGCTGGTGTTGATCATTGGCGACACTCCAACAAACATGCCATGTCTGCATCGTCAATCCCTGAGCAAATCACCAAGGCCGAAACTGACTTACACTGTAGAAAGGCTGAAGCATCCAAGCCAAGCTAGTCTTCTTTGCTGTACACTGCCGGATAGCACACCAATGCTACGTAGCGATGGGGTGGGATTGGGATGATTGAGGCCCATGTATAATGCGGCATTGGTGATGATTCCGCAATAGATCCAACTTGGATCTTGTGGTTGTTTGTTCACTGGAAGTGGCCAAGCGGTGAGGTATGCAAGAGCTTGGATACTGCTGAGAGGTAGTGGGATGGTAAATGTGCTGACCTGAAGCAGCGATTGGTGTGGTTCTCTCAGGCGACTGAAGATATCACCATACAGTGGCTTTATGTCACGAGAAACGACAATCGCTAGCACGCTCCAGAAGAGGAACGGGGAGGAGAGGAAGATTTGAGAGATACAGATGTTTCGGTCGATGATTGGGAGATGGGGATAGAAGAAAGCAGTGAATCTGTATGAATGTTAGAAGAAGTACATTGCAATGGCCCCAAAGCCTACATTCGGAAGACATCAACTACTAGTTCCGAGTTGAGTTCACATGACCCGAGCTGGAACGCGATCGTATCAAGACCACTTTCATCAAGGGTGGGTGGTCCAGAGGTCTCCCATTGGGCTTCGGGTGGAGGGGGGGAAGTATCGCCGGTCGCAGCTCCAGAAGAGTTGGCCCCATCGTTATCAGGCCTGGAATTTCTCAAGGTCTCCAACTCACGGGACATCTCTTCCACACGTCTTGAGAGCATTAGCAACAGGCAACCTGGCATCTACCTCTGGGTCGGATTGAGCATCATACTTGCGAGCCGGTGTCCTCCTGAACGAGGAGTCTACCCTGCATTGAAGATTGCGATTTTGGCATCGTGTACACGCAGCTGGGAATTTGATTTTGGAATCACATCGGAGCTAATAGAGGTGAGCAGCATGTCGACTCTGGGAATCCGGATGGCGTACTTTGACTTGCTTGCACTCTGTGCATGATTTCACAGATCGGCTACCAGATCGACCCCCGGATAACGTAGCCATATTACGAAGCCGAGGAATAAAGAAAACTGGGTCCAATGAAGGGATGAAGAAGTTCGGGATGTCCTAGATTGGTAAATCGGATGCTCGATGTACGGCGTATTTGTTTTAAATATGATCACCCTTCCCTGTTGGACAGTCCTCAAGATTTGTGCACATGCCTCACCCCAGGTGTTTGACCAGACATGGGATTACGAGAGTAGAAGAGACGTGGAGATGGAAAAATGATGACCCGAAGGCCTGTTGATGGAAGGATTTATGCGGTCGGTGGGGGCGGAATCAGTCCGTGCGCTGATGTGACTCAACCGGGTGCAGAAGCGATAACTACCCCTCATCATTCGACCAACACATCTCTAGGCACCACTACTCCCGCCTATTTAAACACGCCGAATTCCCACCCATCTCCTCGGCCCTCATATCCCTTTCCTTCACCTTCCATCCTGAGACTGATTTGTGCATACTTTGTTCAGCGTCCTCCATCCGTGTGTATGGTGCTTCGTATGGCCTCCCACATATCCGAGCTGAGATTTTCGATACAACACACGGCCAATTGCTCTGAAGTCTTTAGCACAACTCTTTCTCTCATGTGGGTATGGTTCAGTGGTAGAACAAAATGCTTCTCGGTGCCTCGCAAGCCGTGCATTTGACCCAGTGTTCGACTCCTCGCGCCCACCACCTGGACCCCGTGTTGAAGAGATTTTTGGACGTCAAGACTACCATCATTTCAGAGACTGTTTATCTATCACGTTTCCTCTTTGGGTATCATCTACTGATGAACTCAGGTCATGGAGCGATTGCAGCGTCTCATCAACGTTGACTTCCAGTCGGTGTAGTACAATGGAAGTATAGCGGATCTAGGCCCGAAGACCCAGTGTTCGATACCTGGCGCCGACCACCTACTATCTACGTTGTTGAGTCCTGTGGATCCCCCAAACCAAATCCTGGTCACAGCTTACAAGAGATCTATGTTACTACTGACAAACATAACAGAATCTCGGCAGTGTATGGGTGTCCCTGCCTGTTCAAGTCAACGTTGCTCCCTGTCGGTGTAGTGCAATGGAAGTATATCAGATATTTTCCTTCTGAAGATCCAGCGTTCGATTCCCTGGCGCCGACCACCTGCTACCCACGTTCTTGAGCTCTGCGGACACCCCAAAGCCAGGTTCCACTCTCTACCACTCCCATATTCCACCTGGCATAGAATGACGAACATGGCTGATCCGCAGTTTGAGGGTGTTTCCGCCAAGCCAACATTGCCTTCCTGTCGACGTAACACAACGGTAGTGCGCCGGATACCTGCACCGGGGGATCCAGTGTTCAATCCCTGGCGCCGACCACCCACTATCGGTGGTGTTGAGCTCTGCGGATACTACAAACTCAAGTCCCATTCTGACGGGAACTTGGATTCGAATCTCAGAGGACAGCGACAGGGCCGGCAGTAGGGTGTTCGTCCAACCATCTCCAAGTTAGCGTTGCTTTCACGTCGGTGTAGTACAATGGTAGTATCCCGGACATTAAATCCGGAGGTCCAGTGTTCAATTCCTGGCGCCGGCCACATGTAAAAGCACTTGGCGAGATGGGAAGTAATACTATCCTCCTCCACAGTGTGCCTGGAGGAAGGATATTATCTTTCTGGACCTTTCTACTCCCTCATTACTCCCACTTCAGCTAACTTGTGCGGCAGATATGGTCAATCGTTTGTTAAGAGGGTTAGAGCGTTTTATCAGATGAGCACCGTAGCCCCGTCGGTATAGTTCAGTGGTAGAATTCAGGGAATTTTTTGTATTCCCCTGAGCCCCAAGGTTCGATTCCTTGGTGCCGACCTTAACGGTGCTCATCCTGAAAGGATGGTCTTTCGGTCTCTTTGCAAGCGATTGCGCTCGCTTCGGGAATTACAACAACTCCTTACCGAAGGACTTCAATACGAACAACATTATCGGACTTGTCGGGTGGCTGAGTGGGGGGATGCAAGAAGTTTCTGCTTGTTGGACGGGGTTGTCAGTGTGGCCCCTCGCGATTCGTTTCTGATACTCGGTCTGTCCCTTGGCTGTGGGACCATTTGAGGAGAACTGGGAAAAGATGAGGATTCGATGGTCTCTTGTCAATATCAGGCTATGCATAATATTAAGCCGGTGTAGTCTAGTGGTATTAGGATACTCTGAGCTATTTGGAGAGGCCCATGGTTCGAATCCTGGCGCCGGCCTTGCTTGGCTGATATTGACGAACCCCATCCATGAAGGAGTCCGCTTTGATCTTCGGAGGGCAACACAACGCATAGCAATCATGTGCTATTGATAGATATCACATCAGTGGCATGGAGAAGGAGGGGAGGCAGAAGGAGGATGGCGGAGAGGAAGAGAAATATATCTGTCATCCTCATCTTAGTTGCGTATTATGTCTCAAGCCTGCGTAGTCGAGTGGTAGAATGCCTCATCTTCCTGGAGACGCTTACGGTTCGATCCCTGGCGCCGGCCTTGTTCTATCTATCTCATTTGTGGTCACGCCTGTCAATATATGAACAATGTAGCTTGCTGTGTCCACCGCAAAATTTAGATATGAGTAATTTTGTGAGTGGATATTGGACTGTTGGGCTAGCTTGTTTGGTTGCAAGCGCAGACACATACTACTGTCAATGACCGCATCACTCCCAATGTACAGGTCCGCAATGTAATCTCCTAGGTATGATGTACCCCAAAATCTGCTTCTTTGCAGGCATATGAACTTCTTTTCCCAGAAGCGAAAAGTAAAACCTGATCTCGACCCTAAGATTGACATTCTTTTGTATCTTTACCAAGTTTTATACCCCCTCTAGATGATTCAAGAAGAGCAAGCAGAATTAGATCAATGTATGCCCAATTGTAATAGTGTATTCTGAAACCAACTCTCGCCTTCTGAGCTTTCCATTGAATGGTCAGCAGCACTTGAAGAATTGTGGCAATCCCACCAACGCCATGAATCTACTTCCGGGAACCTAAATCTGCCTTGTTCTCCCTGGGCGCCTCTATCGTGATCTTCCTGCTTTGGAATTGGGGTTGAGTGTTTTCATGTGGAGTGGAAAGGGTTTCTTTTCCCAAGAGGGCCTGGATGTGTTTCCTTCTGACCTAAACTTCGTAATCTTTCTGACTGAGAAGAGTTTGACGGACCTCAAAGGTGAAGTGAGCCCCAACGTAGACTGGATCAGTGACGGCTAGTAGTGGACTTGATTCATTGTAGGTGTTGAGATAGAGGTTGAAGGCGTCAACGTGTGAATGGTCCTGGAGGTAGCCGAATATCTTGTCGCGTAGTTCGCGGGGAAGTAGCTGAGTGACGGCGCTCGTGAGGCGAAGAAGTTCACGCCGGACGGTATCGATGTCTCTACAGCGATGGTAAGATAGGCAGTAATAGCGGGAACATTTCATTCATGATCATAATGTTTAGATATTGCGATGACCTTGCTGGACACGAATGATATGTCTTGTTCCAAAAGTTTACTGCTTGGAGAGAAGGTGCAGGGCAACTTTCGGAAATGGCTAGTTGATAAGAAATTGATTAACTATTGGATATGACTGGTTTTACATTGACTCAAGGTTCATTGGCGAACAATATCAGAGTTGCAATTGATATAAACGATTGTGGGAGGTACAGTTTGCCGTACAGTGATGACGAGTTTTCTTTGAACGGATCTTTGCCACTCTAACGTCAGCAGCTCGGAAGGGTCAAGATTCATGTACCTCACAGAACGAAACTCGGTTATCGAGATCCTGAATGCCGGCCCAGTTTCATCGACGTGGTGTTCGAGAGAGGGGACGGGGTGATGGTCAGACGAACCAAAATTGTGTTGACACCTTTCTTAGCCATATGTTGGATACATTATTTTGAAGAACCCGTGCAGATGAATGAGAAGGTGCACAGCTATGCTCTCTGAACTACAACAGCCGATATTGAAGCGACAGGATCGTGAGTTGCTGTTCACACTGACAGCTTTCAGTGTGATGAACTGAGACGCGATCGTATCGCATCTATCGATAAATCCATCCAGGGAAGACACCGGAACACGAATTTAGGTTGTAAGCTTCACTATTGCCACATGTATTCCCAATATATTCAGCATACCCAAGCGGGCCATGCCTGTCGCCCTCAGCCTCAAGCACCCTCGACCAAACCTTCATGAATCCGTAGACGCATAACAAACCCTTGAGGGCTTGTTACATAAGGTCTAATGTAATCTATCCACTCTTCCATATTCTCCCCAAGCATATGCCGGTGGAGCTTGAACTTGCCGTACTTTGTGCGCACTTCTACAGCCATTGAATTATTCCTAGCTTCAAGTTCCTAATCGACCTGCTGGTAAAGCTCGCCGCCATGCGGTACATATTGGGAGTTATTACGACTTCGACTATGAGAGACGAAAGCTTGACCATTGAAACGGCAAGGCCGACACGAAAGAGATGCTTGTGTAGGAACGTGGACAGCAGATCCCACGAAATCCGGATTATCGTGTTCTCGAAAAACCATTTAAGAGCTTCTGCGGCAATCTCCTGCCTGATGTTCCCTTCGTAGAGGATGAATGGGGTCTCAAATGGCAGCGGTTTCTCTACAGGGTGCTTGCATATGATAGGAATCAGACGGTGGAGAGTCTTGATTGTCTTTCCATGATCAGCCCAGTAGTGCGAGTATATTGTATCCCGAAGCTCCCAGGGAAGTCGACGAAGCATATGTTCTGTGACCAGGAAGATTCCTTTGTGATAGCCCTAATTTGAATGAGTATCGAAAGTTTATCTTTGGACTTACTCTGGGGGTACTTGCAGTTTGTCCGAAGAGCACGCCATACTTGTGATGAGGGGATAGCGTACGTAATGGTAATCACGAGAATACGTATCCCGACCTGTGATAAGATGGGTTGTAATGCGAAATGGTTCTTTAGGAGTGAGGGCCAGGACGGGTTTATAAGGACTTTAGGTGCCGGTCGCATGGCCTGACGAAGGATAAGTCGGTGAGGGAAACTCTGATGAAATATTGCGGAATTTTCACGATGCTGAGAATGTGACCAGAAACAAACTTGTACCGTTTGCTTGCGTGGAAGTCAAAATAGAGGGTTATCGCGATGAATACGCCTATCCAATTGTAGCTTAGCTTTCTTGGCACAGTGAATGGTATATGGTCGCTATTAGTACGTCACTCCTATAATCAACCGAGAAGCGCGCATCTTTTATAGCACAACCACTAAGCCTTTATCTTTGGAATGATATCCCACGAATGGAGGTATCTGGATACTTCTATAAATGCTGCTGGCTGGTAGTTATCGTTGGCAGCTGACCTGTAAGTTCTTGGGTAAGGATGCTGGCTTCATGGGCACCCTGAATATCAGAAAGGTATTCAAGTTAGGTAAATTGGTCTGTGGTGGTGATTAAAACTCACACGGTGCGGACAGATGCATGATTTTCCATCTCAGCAGGGAATCCAGATGGCAAGATATGCACCTGAATCGGTGACCAAGGAGTCCCGGGATCTGGAGTGGTGAGTTCGGCAATTTCGGAGGTTTGTGTTTTCAGACTATCACACGGTACCTGAGTGGGTTCTAACACTGCTTGACCGGAGTGACGCGGCCATTGTTGATCATGTCCATTAATAGTATTGTAGATCGGGAGCCTGTACAATTACTGCGATAGTTTAAGGCGCGCGGTTTCGATTTCGCAGTTCGCAGCTCGCAGTTCGCAGTTCGCAGTTCGCAGTTCGGAGTCAACAATCGCGATTGCGCAAAGACCATTCGCAGTTTGCTGCTGACGTCGCAACGGGCACTTCTGTGTTCAAATATCCTTATTATGATCATAGGCTGTTCTTTTGTTTGCTAAGATATTTTTTCTCTGTCTCCAAGTGCCTATTCTGAGCAACTCCAAATTCATCACTCGGCCTCCCAAAATTCTACCCAGAAGATGTCAAGCGACACCGATTCCCATTACAAGTTCTACCACTACAAACCTTCTCTGCCTGGCGCATGTGTTTTCGCAATTTTGTTTAGTGTGACAGCGGCTTGGCATGGAGTGCTCATTGCAAAGCACAGGACATGGTATTTCATTCCGTTACTGATAGGCGGAATATGTGCGTGGTTCTCTTTCTTATTCATTTTTGGATATATTCCCCCTCTTGATCAGTACCTTGATATACTGACGTTCCATCTATATAGTCGAAATAGTTGGATACATAGCGCGCGGGGTGTCTTATGGCCAAGCACCTAATCCGACTCTAGCCCCCTACGTAATTTCAACACTTCTTATTCTTGTGGCGCCAGCACTTCTCGCAGCTAGCATATACATGGTACTAGGCCGTATCATCGTAGGTGTTGATGCTGAAGCACATAGTCTGATCAAGGCTCGATGGTTGACAAAGGTCTTTGTGACGAGCGATGTGGCATCGTTTCTGATACAGCTTGCTGGTATAGTTAGATGGGATTACTCAGCTTCAAACTATCTCTGACTCCGCGTAGGTGGTGGACTGATGGCCAGTTCAGCGGCATCGACAGCGGAACGAGGATCTCATCTTGTCCTAGCCGGACTAGTGACTCAAATCGTTATATTCAGCTTTTTCGTGGCCGTTGCCGTGGTTCTACATCGCCGACTACGTGCGAGCCCGACCAGCAAGAGCCACCACGCGTCAGTCCCGTGGGAGAAGTTTCTGTGCGTCTTGTACATAGCAAGTGCTTTCATCATGTTTCGATCTATTATTCGGGTAGCGGAGTTCGTGGAAGGGTTCGCCGGAACCATCATAAGACACGAGGTTTATCTTTTCACACTTGACGGTCTACCAATGGCAGCGGTCATGATTGTATTCAATATCTGGTATCCCTCGTTATTCTCAAGCCGGGCGAAGCAGGATACAGATCAGGAACGTGAAGCTTCCAGCGTCGAGTTGTAGGGCGCGTAGACAATGTTTTGCCTAGAATGTGGTGTAATTAACATCTGGTCTGGTTGGCAATTGATACATTCGAGAGAGGTTACGGTTGGAATATTATAGAGTTGAAATTTGGTATGGGACTTTGGGTTCTGAAGAGATAGTACTACATTAAAATTTAGACATATGTATACATGCTTGGAAAGGCTTTAAAGTAAGGAGTTCGGGTGAGTGAAAGCTTATTGAAAAAGCTTGTCAAACGAAGACACGCCGTTGAGGTAGAGTGCACATTAGGGTTGCGGTTTATTGGAAGATTCACGTTCCGATGATGATACACCACTCTCTAGGATGTAAGACGCAACGGCTATCGGTTGATGAGGGCCCACATTACCAGGGTACACGTAAACCGATACGCCAGTCTTACTGCTTTACAATATTCTCGGGGATACTGTCGCAAGCATATCCCCTGGTAGTCTCGCTTTAGCAACGCAGCATAATCCGAACTGCGAGTTGGTAGTATCGGACTTAGAGCTCAATTCCGAACCTTGGTGACCAAGGACGAATACATAACTGATGAAGGTAGATGGTGACTGGAACTTCAATCACCAAGACTGAAATTGTTTCACTATTTATTGCAATATCTTTTACTACACTGCTATTGCAAAACTTTCAAGCAGCCGAGGAAAAAGTATAACCTAAATATGGACCGGGGGAACGTAGGCGCGGATACCTACTTTCGTCTTCCAGAGCGCACTGAGGTTATGATTTTGCATATTGCTTGTATGAGCATGAGCTGGTTCATTATTTTACCACTAGGTTAGCAACATTCAAAGAAACAAACAAAGACTATGTTAACAATTCGAATAGCTGTCATGCTAAGCATTGCTCATTCACGATTTCGCCTTCATATGCAGCTCTTGTTTGCTATAACGAATACTATGGGTATTGTCTTTGGTAGTGTCTATGACCATGTGACGCCTAATCTATACGAGGGAGAGAAGCATGGCCTTGTTGGATGGATGAGCACATTTGTTGCTTTCGGATGGGTGGGCGGCTCCATGATCACAACCCTCCCTTGTCGCACGCGATCCACCCAGTCTCAGGATATTCAGACGGCCGACGTCTCGCACGATTTGGATAACGGCGTCTGCGGCGAAGATAGGCATAGCCTGTTAGGCCACACTGGCATCGACTCATTTCTTTGGGGCAGATTTAGTTTTCTTTCGCGATTTGAACGTACCCTGAGAGCTGCCCGCATTACTACCGCGATTCTCTGTCGACTGATCCTCCTTTTCGGTTATCTCTCTTTCGCAACTGGCGTTATTGTGTACAGTGGTATTTTTGTAAGCGTACCCAATTTCACTTGGCACTTTTGGTTGTTAATTCCTTCCCCATGAACCTGTGCTAACATCATGTAGCAAGGTAGAAGCATCTTCAACGGCCTAGCCCATTTCATCAAAGGCAGCATATTTCTCTGGTACGGGCTCTTGATGTTTGGTCGGTGGATGGGTTGTTTTGCGGAGTTTGGTTGGGCATGGAATGAACGACCGCCACACAATCTTGCTACCCGTTGGCAATTCATGATCCCCTCAGCCGAACTTCTGGAGTCAGCTGTCATTGCGTTGTATGGAGCATCAAATGTGTGGTTAGAACATTTATCGAATCCTGGTGGAGAATGGAGCCCAAGCGACTTAGAACATGTCTCCATTGCAGTCATGTTCTTTGGAGGTGGAACGGTAAGCATCAAATCAACTTGGCCCCATATACGCAGCGATAATTTCTAACAAAGTCATTCACGATAGCTCGGAGTGCTCATTGAGTCAAAGATTACTCATATGCATAACCGAGGCAGCCATCCCATGAACCCAATGCCTGCAATCGTTATTTATATCCTTGGATCGATCATGAGTACACATCACCAGTCTTCTAAGGTATCGGCTATGCTACATATGCAATGGGGCAACTTGTTTATGGGATTCTCATTTGCAAGAATTGCAACATATGTGATTCTATATCGCATGCCATCCAAATGGTACCTTCCGCAACGCCCTCCAACCGAATTCATTTCGAGTTTCTGTCTCTTGACAGGTGGTATCATTCTCATGCTAAGTAACAGAGATACTTTCGAAGCACTGGAAGACAACTCCCTCGATGCGATGTTCATATTCAGTATCACGACTGGCTGTACAGCATTGCTGATGGCATGGACTGCTGTATGTTTGGCGATTAGTATGGGGAAACGTAGAAACCCCCTCGGCGCGCTGCACTCCACCGATATGTAACACCGCTGATGTTGTGTTGAGCCGGTTGGCATTCTGTATTTACATAACACTGCTCCATATTCTTAGAAAGGGCCCATAGGGCCTGGGAACGCCGCGAAAGACTGATCGTCGAGCCCAAGTCCAAGTTCATCATATGCAGTATCATCCCAGATTCCCCATGGAAAGATCGGATCTAGTTGCAGTGTATCTACGCCAATGCTGGACCCGATTGGATCTTCACTTGCTGCGATAGCACCGACGAGTTCGGGAACGTGCAGCCGGCCCCGTAATTTCGCTGCCGTCCATATCGCATTGTAGTGTAATGAAGCTCCCATTCTTGTCTTAACAATTGTCTCGATCCGTCTATCCCCTGGAACTATCGACCGCGCGAGTACCTCTATTGTGCGTGCAGCGCGATCAAACTCGGTCCTGGAGGTGAACTGTTTGAAGATTTGGTATACCTTCAGAACCGCCTCTCGAGCAGCAACCTGGTCGCTGATCGAAGCCGAAAGGTTACAGTCGAGATAGTTGAGAAGGAATAGGCAGGCTTGGAAAGCGAGCCTGAAGTGTTGTTTGGGGTGTGCAAGGAGTAATGTCCCACCATTCTCAGCTTCTGTACATGCTGGGTCGATGGAGCTGGCGATACCCAGTCTCTCGATCAACTCGATCAGTTGCAGTGCTGCCCCGTGCCCTCGTTGCATAGTGGTTGCGAAGAAGTGACTTGCCTCGGAGTTCTTCGTCTCGCTGCGTGCATGATCATCCGCCAACAAGAGACAATGTGCAAACAAGTAAAGTAGTGCTCCTTGTAAGTTGATCTGCACGGCCGCAGACCACCCACTCTCATGTCTCGTTTGAATCGCTTCTAATTCGTGAGTCATGTGATGTAATAGTGACACTTGCGGTCCATGCAAAGCAAATTCGTCTAAGCTCAGAGTATTTCGGACGACTTGTTGCTGGATTTCTGTCATGGCGACAACTTCTCTGTCCGACTCTTGCCGACAGAATTCAGTTATTCTTGCTAAATAGGAAGCCGAGGAAATGTGAGGCTGCAATCCTTGCCATGTGCATAATTGAGTGGAGAGCTGGAAGGTCTTCATCCATGTTCTTCTTCGATATTTCCTGTCAAAGACATCTCGTGAGTTTTGAGCTCTGGAATGGCTGAACAAACCTTCATCTTTGGCTTTATCAAGGCCCATGTGCAACGCCGCGTTGACCACGAACCCGGCAAGCATCCAGGAAGGATCTTGTGAGTGCGCTGCAACCTCTAACGGCCAATAGCACACAATTAGTAGGGCCTGAAAATCCTTCAGAGCTGGGACAGGGGTTCTGAGGAGGCCCGAAATTATTTCTTGAACTGGTTCGCGGAGTTGTGCATATAGTTTAGAGTGTCGTGGATGGTGCCGGCTAGCGGTGAACGCAACCGCCCAAAAAAGGGCTGAGCTGTCATGATGAAGCTTTTCGAGCGATTCCACCGGCTCTAGAATCGGGAGATGAACATAGTAGTATTTATTGAACCTTGTTTATTGGATTAGTTGTGTTCGGCGGCAGAGAGAAACCTCTTACTGATCGAAGAGATCAATAATGACGGCTCGTGAAATATCAATCTGTCCTAGAGCCCAATCGAGAAGTTGATCGTTGCTTAGAGGCGAAGAATCCAAGTTTAGCCATGGTTCATGTGGGGAGAAAATCGCGACTTCGACCCTGGCCTCATCTGGATGGATCGACTGGAGTGAAACTCGTGGATTTTCCAACGCATCTGGAGACTGAACTTGATTATGGACCATGGGAGTAATTCCGAAAGGACTTGATGGTTAGTTTTTGTTTCTGATTCCTGTATGTTGTTGACAAAGCTCACCTTCGCGCCCTCGCTCTTTTGAAATAAGGATCCATCTTGCACTCTGACTTTCTCGTCACACATCGGGCGCAAGGTCCAGGATATGTATCCCGCACATTGCATCGCAACTGTCTAAAGTTAATCGTGGGGCTTTGTCAGGTATCTCGAGTGAGATTTGCGCACCTTGACCTGGCGACATGAGGTGCATGACTTTGCTCTGCCTTTCGGGGCGGTCACTGAGTGACTACTCATGGAAAATTCTGCGCGTTGTATGTAATGGTATTCCTTAAACAGCGTTGGTAAGTCTTATTTGAAAAGAGCAACGTACCAAGGAACTTGAGGCGGTTGTTGGAAGCTGACGGGAATCATGTGACCGTCCTAGGGGATATAGGGCAAGTCTTGATGTGGGCCACTTTTCTCTCCCCTGAATGGCCAGACGGTTATTCTAGGGCCGTAATTTCCCATTGGTAGAATCGGGAATAATTTATCTGTGAGGCTCGCAAATCCGCGGAATTCCTACCAACCCAAGGTTGAAACCCCGCTCCTTCGCTCCGCCAACACTGACTCGACCTCGGTGCCTCGGCCATGGTGTACCCCAGTTTTCGACCCAGAATGTTTACGCTGCAATATGAAAAGCCTCCTACGAGAGCATCACGAATGAGATAGAAGGCCTCTTCACCTGTAAACTTCTTCAATCATTTGAGAAACGCTCGAACCGGAAAGGAATCAACAATGGCCGCAGCAAGTGCCGCAGCTGTGGCCGGGATGTCCGCTTTAGCTGCATACGTGAACGCAAAATATCACATCAACCAAGATCTCAAGGTCATTCGGAGGAGGAAGCAGGCGGTGAAATGGTACGAGGAGCTTGGTATGTTGATATAGTCTCTAACCTTTATTGCTGTACCCTATTTCGATGTTCGAAATTATCTTGACTACCATTCTGACCTGTCGTAGCGAAACAAAATCGCCTATCCCACTGGTACCCTTTCGCTCTCCATGCCTCGAGGTACTCACATGAGCTGTGCATTTGGTCTCGCACCAAAACATACACTTGGCAACAAACACTCAACTTAGCAGTTCAATGGGCGCATTACTTCCTCTCCCAAGGTGTGAAGCCTGGAGATATGGTAGCTACATATCTTATGAACTCGGCTGATTTTCTGGTCATCTGGTTAGGCTTGTGGTGTATTGGTTGCGCACCTGCAATGCCCAATTACAATCTTAAGGGCGAGAGTCTAATGCACTGTTTGCGCGTAAGTGGCGCGAATATTGTGCTTGTGGATGGAGATGTTGAGTGCAAAGAAAGATTTGAAGGGATTAGAAGCGAGGCGGAGAAGGAGCTGGGTATTGCTGTACTTGTTGTAGACGATCGGCTGGTTGGAGAAGTCATGAAAAAGCCGACCAATGCGCCGGGAGACGAATATCGCGCCGGTGTGACGGCTTCTTCCCCAACATGCTTGCTCTACACAAGCGGGACCACAGGTCTACCAAAGGCGGGAATGTTCACTGTAGGACGACTCCATGAACGGGGGAATCCGGAGAGCCTAGCGTTCGACCAAAAACCTGGCCCTAACGGCGATCGATGGTATTGCTGTATGCCAATATTTCACGGCACAGGAGGCATGTCATGTTTGATTGCTCTCACTAGCGGCCTCTCCGTAGCTGTTGGTCGTAAGTTCTCTGTCTCGACGTTCTGGAATGATATACACGACTCTGATTCGACCATTTTCGTCTATGTTGGAGAGGCTGCAAGATATCTACTCATGGCTCCACCACACCCATACGAAAAAGACCACCCGAGACTACGAGCAATGTACGGAAATGGGATGAGACCAGATGTATGGCCAAGATTCAAGGAAAGATTCAACGTGCCCGAAGTCATCGAGTTCTTCAATTCAACCGAAGGCGTTTTCGCATTAGTCGTCCACAACAAAGGACCCTTCACAGACAGTTGCGTTGGCCAGCACGGGCTCATCCTTCGTCAAGCACTGAAGAATACATATATCCCTGTGGGCGTCGACGCCGAGACAGGAGCCATTATACGAAACCCTGACACAGGGTTGGCGGAACGGAAGCCCTACATAGAAGGTGGAGAAATGCTCGTCAATATTCCAGCTGAGTCTGCCTTTTCAGGGTACTACAACAACCCATCCGCAACAGCCAAAAAGTTCGAACGCAACGTATTCAAGAAGGGCGACCTTTTCTACCGCTCTGGCGATGCATTACGCCGGGATGACGATGGACGCTGGTTCTTTGTTGATCGATTGGGGGATACGTATCGATGGAAAAGCGAAAATGTATCCACCGCCGAGGTTGCAGAAGTACTGGGCAACTATCCTGGAATCACAGAGGCCAATGTGTACGGCGTTCTCGTTCCTCGCCATGATGGCAGGGCTGGATGTGTCGCTCTACGCTTCTCAGATGGCGTCAACGCGGAGACATTTGACTTTGCTAGCTTATTAGCATATGCACGGGATAAGCTGCCAAAGTATGCGGTACCGATCTTTGTGAGGCTTGCTCACGAAAGCAGCACGACGGACAACAACAAGCAAAATAAGGCACCCTTGAGGGAAGAGGGAATCGAGTTGGGGAAGTATGGTTCAAGGATGGTCGAAGGAAAAGACGATATTGTTCTGTGGGTCAGGCCTGGAAGTGATAGATATGAACGTTTTGACTTGAGCTCCCTGGGCGCCCTTAGATCCGGGAAGGTGGTTCTATAGACAATCCCACTTTTCAATAGAAATAGAGTATAGGTCTGGTTCGCAACCGTTGAGTTATTGACATGCACGGTAAAGCCAACGGGTGCAGCAAGCAACCCCCCACAATCTACTCAAAAATGCACGCTGAAAAGGGCTAAGCCAAGAATCGAGCTTGAGGCTCTCACTCATGAGGAGGTGAATATGAATATACATATCCACGGTGAAGAGGGAGGCATTCCAATGATTATGCTTCAAGATACTGTCTGGGCAAGTGGTAAAAAACAGCCAACAATGGACTCGTAGTTGGTTACGTATAGATAGTTGATCACAATTCCGGAAAGAAGTAGAAGGTGACAGATCTGGAGTGGGAGGTGACTGGAATGCAGGGTGGCCTATGTGAGAGGTCAAATGAGCAATTCGTCCAAGCAGGAGGTGATGATATCAGGTCTCTGGAGATCGACACTGCGTGGATTCGAGCTTATATAATGAGCACGAGGGTTGGTGGTCCTGTGGAAGAATTGGAAACAGAGAAGTCAACAACAAGCAAATATGAATCCAGCTGCCCGGCAGCAGAGCTTTGCGAACGCCAAGCTCCTGTCATACAAGACAGTGTTAAAAACTGAACCTAATTCGTGTGCGGATCCCATACACATGGTTCTCCCATCCTCGTCGCTGTCCAGAGTATTAGCTGTCGATTTTGGTTTTGACGGAGAGCGTAGGGCTTCATACCTTAGCTCGTGCCCATATCGCAATGTTGTCGCCCTCTTGTAAGGAGTCAACGAATCCTTCACCCAGTCCCGCACCCTCGTTTCCTTCAAACACAGGGTTCCTGTGGCATCCCCAAACGACACGATATCGCTTCACCATTTCGCCGTCAAAAATAGACATTCCTTTCGTAACTATATTTCCTTGAAGCCACCAAGTGTATTCACCCTCCGTAACTCCACTGGTGGTTTCCATTCCTTCGTAACAAAGTCGCTGAGGTTCACGTTCCCTGCTAGGACGGGGCACAATATCCCAACCATCCTTACGGATGTCATCAAATGCGTCTTCGGGGTGTTTGAAGAATCTTCCCTCGAAGGTGTGCGCGAGACGAGTGTTACGTCTACGCTTATATTTTGGGCGGAGTACTGAGACTTCAAACCATGAGGTCGTCTTGTATGTTCCCTTCGTTCCCTCGGTTGTCCATCCTTGATCATGGCTCACGATTTCAAATTCTATCTCTTTGAGTTTTGTTTTGGAATGGTATAGCGTAGAACTGACTGCAAAAACCTTGTATAGATTTGCTTGTGTGTAAGATGTTGTCCACTCCTCGTCCGCAAGGATGGATTTGTGCTCGAAACTACCGCAAAGTTCGGGCCAATAGCGTGCGTGGTCGATGATCTCAAGGATTAATTCAGTTGGGAATCGAAAAGTCTGAAGGATGTTGTGCACCATAGTGACATCGTGACATTTGGGGGTGAATGACATGATGAACTTTGTAGCCGTCGTGGTGATGAGCATGAGGAGGGTGAGATGGGGTGCTGGTGCAAAGGGAGCCTATGCGGCTGAGCTTCGTTTAGCATCGCCGATCGTGTTACAGCTGCTCACGTGATGAACTCAGCCGGGATGCAGGATCACCACGATCTACACCCTCTGGTGATTTCTAGTAGTCGTGTTTCCAGCAGTTTAAAATCTTTGTAAATCGTGACACTAGTCCAAAATAGAAGAGCGAAGGTTTCAAACGCCATGGCTTAACTGTACATCGAAGACTAAAAGGCCCTTATCCACTGGCCACTTTCCCGCTAACTTATACTGCAAACCAGATTCCGTATTTACGAAAATTCTGTTTGAGCCTTTTCATTGCTAAACAAGTTAGAAATTGAGGCGCCACGCAATAAAAGTCACGTGGCCGTTTCGCAAATCATTCGCAACCGTGCCTCTTTCCTTCAACATCCAAAATCATTGAGCAGTGTACCATCGATACTGACTTCAGACTTAAGTATGACTACGCAACACTCTTCTCATCTCTCTCTCTCGACGCTCCCTATTGAGCTACTCCTCAGGATCTACGAAGTGCTTCCATCATTCAATGAGGTTCTTGGATTGAAAGCTACCTGTCGTGTTCTTTGCCGCGTATGGATTCAATACCGGAAGGCCATCATCAAAGTTATTGCTATCAAGCATTTCGAGTGTTACGACTATGCTCGGGAGGTTCTTGCCCTGAAGCGACATGGCAGCGTGCCAGTAGACCAAGAGGACCTATCCGATCGCGACCTGATGTATTTGTCACGAAATGCAAGCCGGGTTAAGAAGTTCATTCGTGAGATTGAGCAGAGGCTGATTCCAGAATTGAAAAGTAAGGCCTCAATAAGCGATGCAGCGCGTAGTAACATTTCGACAGTTTCTGGCCTGCCACCGGGGAAGCGGATCACAATCTACGGAGGAAGCGATACACATCCGCCAACCTTAACAGATACCGAGCGCACACGTGTGATTAGGGGTTGCTATCAGATCTGGAGCTTGGCTCACGGTCGCGACAATGAGGGTATCGTGAGAGCCAAGGTGGCATCAATCCGCCCTCGACAACTCTTCTACTTCGCTGAACTTACGGAGTGGGCGCGTGTCATTGATTTCCCAGAGGACAGGTGGGACACGTTCATAATCTTCAAGGCTAAAAATGTTGCTTTGAAAGCCTTGTACCGAAACATGTATGGCTCCTTGCCGCCGAAATTTCAGGAAATCAATGGATATGAAGATCCGGTGCGCCTCTTCATGATTTGGGACCACTCGCAACACCATTTGAGGAACATCGTTTGTCGGAGACCATTATCGAACCTATGTTGGGATACACGAGGGGAGCTGCACGATCATCTTTGGGATTACGAACTTGGGGACGAAAACTTTCTTGCCAAAGACTGGACTGAAAGTGCTATCTAACTCTATAATACATACGTAGTACTGGTTCTAAGACTGGGTTTCGTCCGATCCAGAATCATCTGCTATGTCCACCGCTAGGTCTTGCTCTGCAAACCCTGCCTCTCCCTACCCTAACTGTTTTTTTAATAAGCTCTACAGTGTATCTGATATTTCTTCTTGCCTTCCACAAGATATTGGAGCCCTTGGGCCTTAAACTTACTGTTTCCTTGCTATGTGGACATTTCTGGCGTATATATGAGGGTCACTTACGACGTTAGAAAGGTGTCTATAAGCATTGGAATAGGGAACGGTCCCGGCCGTTTCGTAACCTCACAAGGTCTACGCCTCATTCCACCTCAGCAAGTATGAACGGGCTTTCGAATATAGCTCGCTTAACGTGTCTTTCAGACCTCCATGTATCGAAAGGCTTGTTCCCTAGGATCTCCTCTAATCCAAGGCTCCACTCCTACTGAGATTCTGAAGAATTGGCATGAATCTTCCAATCAAAGCAGATCAAATATATCAGTAGACGTAGAAGGCGCCAATGCACCCAGCCAAACTACATATCCCGAAATTCCCACCAAACCCGTTGAGGATGAGAGACTTTTCCAGATCCTTGGCCCGTACAGCACGAAACAATTTTGACAGATAATAAAACATTACATGATCGATCCATTTCGATCCATATGTGGTGTGAACCTGTGTTACTAGATATGTAAGAATACTGAAACGATGTGAGGGGTGGCTAGAACCTTTGCTCAACGGATAACAGGTGTGTCTACGTGATAACGATTTGAAATTATGGCTAGGAATTCGGTCGGTGAAACCTTGACAAGAAGAATTTCAAGCCAGGTCGTCACATGTAGATCAGCTGCTATGAGAAATGCCCCATGTAGCGAACAGTACACTGTAGCTTACCAAATGCGAATATTGACATGATCTCACCTATTTCCCGCACATAACGTAGGTACTAAGCGAGCGACGCAACCAAGCGAGCGACGCACCTCACCAACTTTGTTAGCCTTTGCAGCGATCTATCTCAACAACACAACAAGATAATATTATATAGAAACTATCCTAGATTAAGCAGTATCTACAGTACGCCTCTGGCAGGTTTATGAGTTGTAGCCAGTCTCTCTGCAGCGTGTGCAGCGTGCTAAAGCCTGCCGGCTCACACCTGATTGCACCCTATTCTGATGCTTTTCCTCCTCTAGCTGTTGCTCTACCTCCTTTTGAGCAATAATATCCTCTCCATCTACCTTTGTTAGGGTGCCTCGCTTCTGGATCCGCTTCTTTTTACGCTTTTTATGCTCTATAGTAGCCTGATTTGCTCTCTTAAGACTTACAATCTACTTACGCATAAGCACAGCTTTATACACTATCACCTCAGCGCCCTTTTAGAGCTGATTAAGCGCTGCAATAATAGAGGTAGGTAATAAGTTCTGATGCCTCTGTATATGATTACAGATTAGTGTTGATTGAGCCTCTAATTCGCGCGCGTTGCTAGGTATTTTAGCTTCCTATATAGTAACCTCTGGCGTAGGTGTTGGTGTACGAAGCCTTACATTAAGCTTTGATATTACAGCCTCTAGATTATATAGGACTAGGCCAGCGCCTTAAAAGCTTGCGCAGATATTATCCTTAGTAATTAATTAATTGTAGGCAGCGCAGAAGGATGGTAGGAATTCAAGCTTAGTAATATAATTAATGCTGTCTTGGATTAGGCTCTCAATCTGACGCCTATATGCACGCTTTAGTAGTAAAAAGTAGCCTATATTAAGTAGCTACAGGAGGTGTAATAAATAAGGTGGTATATAGAGAGTATAGATATTATTCTCCTTACAGATCTCTTAAAAGCTGAGTAAGTTATAGCTCTTATAGCTATTAAAGATAAGCAGCTATTATACCCTAAGCTTCCTGCCTTCTGTATGCTTAATAAAGTACTTTAGCTACTCAACTCCTATCTTATTAGTTATCCAGCTATTATCACTAACTGTAATAGCCCAGTTATATAGTATATTATTACCCTCGTACTAGGTAGAGAGGTGGTACTAGCCTGCAAAGATAATAAATAGCGGAATTAGCTACCCAGCAGCGTTGATTCCCTAGATTATACTAACCTACTCACAATTACCTAGCTGTATAGCCTTTAGCCAGCTATATCTCTCTAAGCTAGTAATAATAAGGTAAGATAATATCTTGCCTATAAGGAAGCTAGCTTTATTAAAGTTATAGGTATCCTTATTACAGATACTATACTCCACCTTAGTATACTATATAAGCTTAAACTAGGGCTTAATAATCTTAGGATCCTTACAGAGGGCTCTCTGTTAATTATATAGTTAATTATATTATATCTTAAGGCTTGTAGTCCAGTTAACAAAGTTCTTTAGCTAGTCTCTACTAACCTGCCTACCAGCATGCTCTGTAAGTAGCTTATTTGCTATATCTTATATAATAGAGAGATAGGGCGCAAATCCTTGCAAATCTAGGTCAAGTATATATCTCTTAATAACCTCCTCTTCTACTTTAGTGAGCTTCTTTGAATTTGGCTCACAATCCTATTATACAGCTCGTCCAGCGCGTTGGTGACGGAGCGTAGCTTTAGAGATGTTAAACATAGCAGCAGCGTGTCTTCTACTCTGAATCTGATTCTTATCAATAGCTGAGATAGCTAGAAGGATATCTGCTTCGTTGCAGGGTAATTGAAGAGGTGTTGGTGGAGGCATTGTGGTTGATGGTTGACGCGTCACGAAAAGTTGGTGAGGTGCGTCGCTCGCTTGGTTGCGTCGCTCGCTTAGTACCTACGTTATTCCAACTTAATTACATGAGCCTCCTGATATAAACTTAGTCTACAACCTTCATCCCGGTCCACCGTCTATAGGCGCTTACAGCAGAAGAATTTGACGGCAGGCTTAAGCGTCAATAGTGAAATCTTGGGCTTTATTAGAATGTGAGGAGAAAGCGCCAAAGCAGTGCGAGTCGGCAGAAGCGCCACTAGAACGCCCGTTTATGGAAGAGAGTGTATGTGTCGTTTGTTGCTTGGAATAGTCGATCCTTGAGAGGAAGCTGGTGTCAGAGTCAGATTTGGAATTCACTATCAATAATGCTGTAGAACAATAGGGCTGTATTACATCATCTTAATGGGTTGTAAGAACAGAATGGAAGGCGAGGGTTCTTAAAGCTGTAGCGGAGCATTCATGACCATTTTTTCCGCGGTCTGAAACACGCCGGTCATCGTGAGCATAGAGCGTGGTGGTGTAGTAGGATAAAGGTCAAGTCCGGTCTTGTTCTGGAAGCTACATGGGGCTCTAGGCGCATAACATTATCCATCAAACCCCTACAGGAATTACCCTGTACGTACAAGTGGGTGTTCTCTGTTGCATTACCTGAATCTGCATAAGCCCAGTTGGGCTCTAAATGGGGATACGTGTTTCCAGTGGCTATAACAGTGGCTATAAAGGGAGAGGGGTCTTGAAATGTAATACTGATCCTCAGAAGACGTTTGACGGGACGAGGATCACTTTTAACGCCTAAGCAGGGTATAACCAACAAGATAAATATAATAATTCACACGGCCTAGTACTGAGTATCCCCCGTAGTATATATGAAGTCGGAGTATTAAGATCAATCAAGCAACCCAGTTTCCCTCACCATATCAACGATCATTCACTGGCGCAACATCGCTCGATCCCAGGCCTGCACTTCTTACTTATGTTGGAGTTGGTGTGAAAAAGATTTTCATAGCCTTTGCCGGTGAATTAAAATTAGATCTGGTCAGATTTGAGTTTAATATTGTAAAGGTGACCAGTGGAAGGTAAAGGGGATGGGAAAATACCAAAGATTGCTTGCTCGATAGAGTGATGGAATGTTTGGCATCTTGGTTTACCACGCCGATGGTGTCAAGCCAAAGCAGGGTATACCTGATCAGATAAGCACGGCTATCTCTTTGAGGACTAGTATCCGGTTGAGGCTGTAGTATATATCCTGTTGGTGTATCTAGATTACTCAATCAACCCAGTTTCACTTCCCATATTATCGACCGATCACTGCCGTGACAGATGGCCGTGCTGAAGAGCTACGAACGCCGTTCTGTATGTTAACTCAAATAATAGCGACAGCCAACTAGGGACTTCAAATAACGACGAAGAAGCCATCCTCGCTCTCACCTGCCTTGCCGGCGACAATGGTACATTTCTTCCACTCCGCAAGAGAAGGATGTTCACCACCACACTTAGGACACGTCTTTGGACGTTTCGAGACAACACGCTTGTCCTGCGTACTGAAAGTGGTTGCACGCTCACGAGACCGATTTGCAGCACGGATGGGATCAGCTTTAGGAGCAGCCTTAGCCCTCGCATTCGCTATACGATCAGCATGCTGCCTTGTCGCATGGGCAGCTCTCCGTGACTGAAGTTCCTTTTCAGCACGTATAGCAGTTGCTTTGGCCTCGAGGTCCGCCTTTTTTGCATTTTCACGTTTTGTTTTTTCTGCTGCGCCGACCTGGGCTCGAGTTGTATTCTCTGCACTCCTTGCTTCAGCAAGAGAACGGTAACGGCTCTCATCACACCTTGGCTGACGCGTCATGGGTTTGGCACGCATGTCCTTCTGATTTAGATCTAGAGTTACCTTGGAAGAAGTTGAACGACCTTGCTTTGATCCAAATGTTCCGGAATCTCCCGGATTACTCTTAGCCGCTGACATGTTAGCCAGCCAGTCCTCCCTCTGCTGCTCCCTGTCCCTAATCTTCGACTCGTACTCATGTATCTTGATAGCACAGTGAGCATGCTCTAAAGGAGAACCTTTCCGCTCTTCTGCCATGTTCTTCCACACCTGCAGTGTATACTTGAGTTCTTGCGCCGAAAGTCCAGCATCTTCACGGTCACGCTTCTCTTTCTCGTATTTGAGGCTTTCCATTTGGGTATGGATTTTGGCGGAAATGGCGACTTTTTCTCGAGGCGAGCTCAGGATTGAAGCATTGCGTTTCGGGAGTTGGGATTTGGCTTTTGCTCTGGCTGAGGAGACGCTCCCTGAACGATGAAACGTTGACCGTTCCTCATCGACTCTCCAATCACTACTCGCAAGCTCAGTGTCGTACGCAGTCTTCAGGTGTGGAACTCCCAGCACATCGTATGCTTCCTGTATCTCACGGAATTGAGCAGCATGCCACGCGCGTTCGGAGGATGGAAGATGGACTGTTTTGTCTGGGTGGTGAATTAGCACAAGAGACTTGTAGGTTGCGCGAATAACCTCTGGGCAGGCTGACGGAACCAGCCCAAGAGTGCTATAGTAGTTTGGGGTTGTCATGTTGTTTTTGGACAAATTGGAAGCCGTGACGATCTGTAATCTTCTGGTGCGGGTTTATAGGGAATCGAAGTTGTGAAAGAAGGTGTAAGGGTTTTTATTCCTGGACCACGTCAGTAACACAATGTCTGGGACTGCGGATCGTGAACAATGTGGGTCATATCCCGTAGAACTGTGGAGAGAAGGGAAGGGGAGACCTATGCAACATTGTTTCAGTGCGATATGCCAGATCCCCATTGTGTTCACGCCACCTGGGTTTGCTTGTAGTGCATCGCTCGAGAAACGTTGTGTTGTTGTTGTTGTTGTTGTTGTTGATGGCGATGATGAGAATGATGTTTCGAAAAGGAGGTTTGGGTGTCAAGGCGCTGTTGTGCCCTGTTCAACATCGACCTAGACGTCATCGTGGTAGGGTAGGGTACTCCAGTGGCGCTGGTCTTCTCTTGTAAGGTCTTCTAGCAGCAGAATGACGCTTGGAATCACTACCGAAATGCCTCACTAGGCTCTCGGTGGAATTGGTTCGTGAAGCAAGGTATGTGAGGTGTTGCAAACGAATTTTGCGAATGCGAATCGAAGAGAGAATGACAGGTGGGACGGACTCTGTACTAGTCAAAGACGATCAAAACACCCTAAAGGGTATTCTAGACTTAGGAGTTGGTACAGCAGAGAACTAAGACCATGTTCGCGTGTTGGAGTTGCGAGCGATTGAAGGATTATGGCACCATCGCACTACGCACGGTACCTGACAGGGTATGTGCAACCCAAAACTTGCTCCACACCAGTGTGGGCCAACCATAGTTACCGTGAATTCTCTTCAAGGGCGCAAGAAATGCAGGTCCTGTAGTGTGTTGTTCAAGCTCGCTGCAACCAGGAAAGTGTCTGCATTCGAAGTTTCTCTGCGCGTTTGGCGGATATGTTAATGCACGATCTGATGGCTCCCATGCAGAGAACCACTGTGCCTAGGGCCTTCAAGCATACTGTCAAGACCTTGCTGATAGAGACGTATAATGAACCACGACTCACAGCCCTGAGTTTTAGGATGACCAGGCGAAGGGGGGCATGTTTGCACTCGGATGCTTTGTTACATCAAGGAGGAGCCCGGGGATTTTCAGCGATATCTCACGAACATTCACGGGCAAGCAAACAGTGAGATGGCGGCACGGCGAAGTACTCAATACAAGCCTCGCGGTGATAACCCAAAAGCCTAACAACACTACTGGTTGTGGCTCTTCTCTGCCCAGTGCCGGTGGTCATGTGAGAGTCCTTGATCGGTGTTATGAGCAGTCAGACCATGGACGTGGCCCATGGGGTATGCGGACACAGTAGACGATCCGATGTGCCCAGCCCGTGGGCGTAATTGGTGTCCAACAGCCCCCTCTGGAAGAAGTAATACGGCGCACGACACAGTGACGGCAAACGCGGATGGAAACGACTTTCGAGGCACCTCGGCGAACTTGCTGAGCGCAGCTGGACGGTGATTGCCCCAGGACGCCCCAGAATCTACTTGATGGAGGCAAAAGGGAGACGCCTGCGGAATTTAGCATATACCCTCTGACGCGCCTTACGTACAGCCTTCCAGACGGGCGTGGGGGCGCCTGGATTCCCATTTATATGAGTTCCAAACCAGTCTACAGAGGTCAAGCAGGAGGAGCACATAAAGTGGAATTCATCGGATTCTGTGAATACAAAGGGTGATGAAGGCGTGACGAGCGGACACACTAGGGCATTTTATATCGGGGCTTAACCGGGCTTTTGTTTTGCGATGGCGATTATTCTGCGACCAAAGGCACCATTCGACTAGGCTTTGAACACGGCACAAGTGGCGGGCCTCCCGCGTGCAGCAGAGCGGGATGCCTGCAGAAAATCATACTGCGGGTGGGGAAGGTCATGGAGGCGTGTGAAAACTCTGGTCACGATACCCTGTGTCTTATAGGACGTTGCATCCGGTGTGCTCTGCTGCTCCTTTCTCAGCACCTCTCTACATCTACGATCGATCTTCCTCCGACCGCCGACCACCGAACACCACACCTCACCACCACCGTCAACGACAACACCAACCGCCTCCCAGCTTGCTGGCTGCGCGCGACGCTCTTGCTCATGGAGAGGAATGTCACGGTTGTATCAACAGAACAGCTCTGGAGCGCCGACCTTCACCGCCGCATCTGCAAGTCTGAATTTGTCTGGACTTGAACGCACCGCCTTCAGCCCGCTACTCACCTCTTCCTCTTCCACCATGCTGGACCACCCGGAATGGTTCCACGATTCTGGGGACCACTCCTTCGGGGGCCTGTCGCCCCAGCACGAACACTTTCCGGCACCTTACGGCAACGGCTTTGCGTCGCACGGCATTCCGGTGACGCTCGAGGGCATGCATCGTGAGTACTTCTCCTAGCTGCCGAGTGGCACTCTGCCACGGCCATTCACTGCGAATTCGTTGTCTCTTTGTGTTATTTCTTCCCCTCCTGTCTCAGTCTGTTATCGCTATCCCTATCTGATTTCGTCACACGTTATTTCGCGCGCTGCCTCGTGTTGGCCGTGTGCTGTGTGCTGGGGTTCCGCTGTCTGATGTTGCAATCGCTAGCGTAATTGCGTGCTCAGGGTACAGCAACACGTCGAACACCACCCCCCCCCAAATCATGAACTGCACCCTTCCCCCCACACGGTGCTCCTCTCCTCCCCACGAGCAGCCGCGTTCATGTCACAGTTCCCATTTCGATGCAAAAACCGTCGCTAATGCCCTGCAGAGGAGCCACACTACCCCTCCCTGACTCCCATGAACGGCTTCCAACACCCTCACGACCACGGCATTCAGCCCCTGCCGAGAGTGGATGATCTTGGTGCCATCTCTCCTATCCAGACCACCTACGGCCCCTACGCGACACCGTACCCCGATAGCACGGCGTCGTCCGCCCCGTCCGAGGATCCTATTAATATCGAAGCCGACGAGGACAAACGAAAACGCAACCAGGCCGCCAGCGCGCGCTTCCGCCAGAAAAAAAAGCAACGCGAGCAGCAGATGCTCGAACAGAGCCGTGAAATGGTCAACCACACCAAGAAACTCGAGGGCGAGGTTGCGGAGCTCAAGCGCGAGAACACTTTCCTCAAGCGGCTTCTAGTGGAGAAGGTCGATAACCTGAACGACGACGACAAAGCCCTTTTGACGAAGACGACGTCAGCCAACCAGAAGGATGAACAAGGCTAGACATGCAGTGATTTGGGGAACCACCTTTCATGACTTGATGACATTCTTCGGCTTTATCTTACAAACGACTCGCCTTAACAGGGCACGGAGAGCACACGATACTTTTCTTATATCACTGGGACTTAGGGGGATCGGTGGCTGGGGAGTTGGGCTATTCGACAGGCCGGAGCTACTTCTGAATGATTTTGTAATATCTAAGAGCCTATGGGTCACTTACGCCAATACGGACTGATTCTACCAACACCAGCGCGCGGCGCATTCCTTCTCGAACACTTTCGTTGGAAATGCGCCTCAAATGCAGCCCAGAAGCAACGATAGTTCCACAAGACTCCCACCTGTGCCAGCCCACATGCGCCTCCAACTCTCCAATGCCAAGCACCAACTACCAATGTTTAATCAAGATCAACTCTCTCGAAATATAGTAAGCATCCAAGCCATCTATAAGTCCTTTGCCTCTTTGCCCAGACTGTGGGCGCGATGCTGAATACAATAGGCACTGCTGTACTGTCCCACGGTCGTTGAAACAAGCTCCAGTGATATGTGTACATCTATTTCACTATTGCACAGGCTTGACCCCCAATAATCAGGGGTTGTGGGCACCAAAGAGGGTAGTTACCCCTTGGAGAAGAGCGAGCCGCAAGTTCCTGTCTATGCCTTTGGAGAAGACTGCAGGTGAGGTTAAAATAGAGTTCTATGGTTCGCCACGTGCGCTGTTGCGACAAGAAGCGACTGCCGGTCGACGGGCTCCGAGGTTCACCGCGCGCCTCCCGAACATATTACCTTCCGAGCATATTACCAATGACATCATGTACCTAGCTGACTTTACATAGGGCCCTTGACGATTCTAAGAATTCGATGCTTCCTCGCAGGGAGTACATTTATCGATTAATTGTGGATGCTGTGCTGGCTGCTGATCCGTAGGCATATGTACATCCGCGGTTACCGTCGAACCCAACGTCGTCCTGCGTACGGCTGATGCTTTCAGCAATCGCTTCTGGATTTGAAACATACACTGTAGATAAAGATCGATGCCTGACTAGCTGTAACACATTACTGCCGTTGTCTCCAGTCCATTTCAACTTACACACTGCACTGCCTTTCTATCACCGCCGCTTTGTATTCGAAGACCCGTGTACATTGCGCTGTTCGTTGCATAAGCAAAATTCATTCTAGAGCATTCTGGAATTAAACCGCTGTGGGCCACTTTGTCGCGCGCTGGTCGAATGACCCTGTTCCCCTGGCCTGTCGAATCAGCTGGCGTTTCTTTTTGGCGAAATCCTAGAAGGCGTCGAAAAAGCTTACCCAAGTACATTCCAAGCATCTCATAGTTCGGGGTATATACACTACTCGTGGCCCCCCTCCTGCGCCTTCGCTTAGGAGTGGTACCGGGCTCAACGGCCATCCGAGCTCAACGGCCATCAATTTATGAGATTGCGCCTATTTTGGTGCAGGCACCACCCAAAAAATGCCAAAATAAAAATTTGATTCCAGTGATGAGGTTACTTATCTATAGAAGAATCGTTATCGTCACTTTTTTCAGGAGATTTTAGAGAGGCTGAGGCAGCGCACGGCGTTGCCGCAGCTATAGTAGCCTTTTTAGCTACCCTATCTGCAGCCCTCTTCTCTGCAGTAGCCTTAATTGCACACCTTTTTGCTACATGAAGTTATCCATCGTTAATCTGAATACACCCACCTAATTATACAACTTTTTGACCTAGTGCCTACCTTACTGTATGTTGTTTTAACGCTACTGTGAGGTGGGCAAGCTCCTCAGCTACCACCTTATGCGCTGTAGCAGCTGCTACTGTGCCTTTTACAAGCTTTTTAATACAGTATATTAAGATAATTTCTTCTCTATCAGAGTCTATATTATCTAGGTAATTCTTAATAAACTTATAGATTTCTGAAGCTTTATACAGTATACATAGGGATACTAATTAAGCTTAAAGTTTATAGGTAGGTGGCGGCATTGCAGGCTGATTAACTATCTTTATATACTTTAACACCATCTCTTTATTAATTAGCTATAAGCCAGCTTACTTAAAGGCTAATCTAATTATAGAGGCTTTAAACGTCTATCTTTGTATAGTATTAATTGCGTAGAGAAACTCTACCTTATTAAATTGCTTATAACCCTTATAGATAGTAATCTCTATAACCTATTTATAGTAGTGCTTTATAGGCTAGAAGACTACTATATTAAGTAGCTGTATAATATAGCTAAGATAGCTAGGGAGATTAAAGGGTATAATATTATAATTATAGTAAAAGCTAATAAAGTTGTATATAAGGTGGGACTTATAGCCATTAAAGACAAGGATTCAAAAGGTACCCTACTGAAGCTTCTTAGTATAGTAGTAGAAGTACTTAATCTAACGCGCAGTAAGGTAGTCATTACTATAACCTAATTCTAATACACTAAGAAGTATCTCTAGATTAAGATTAAGTGCCTCTGAGACGTGTTGATAGAGTATCTACTTACACCTTAAGATACATATTAGTAGGATTGTATCTCCTGCTATATTAATAGCCTCTATTAGTATTACAAAGTCTTAATCCTGCTCTAAAGGCAATTTAGTAGCTGTTTTCTCTATATCTATTATAATAACGTATTAAGAGCCTCTATAGCTAATTTAAAAGCTAGTCTTATCAAAGTTCTATATATCTGAGTACTATATACCCAGCTCCTCTATAGCCTCTCTATACTTTAAGAAGAAGTCCTTTATAATATCCTGCTCCTATAAGGTAACTCGCTTAATATCCTTTAACTTCTACTTTATCTTCTATATCTTATTCAAATTTGCAGTGATATAGCGCTTAAAGAAGTTACGCCTAAGGGGGAGGAGGACTATGCCTAGGGGAGCTGTTGCTTATTAAATCTGCTCTACAGCAGCACGCCATATAAAAATTAGTGGAGGCATACTAATATTATTAAGATACTTAATATAGAGCTTAAGAGCTGCAAGTTGAGCAGGATTAAGGCGTTGGTTGGTAGGTGGGCAGCTGGATTGTGAGCTGGTGCTGTGGACGCGTCGCAGCAGCCGTTGATAATTAACGCGATAAAGCTGCGCAATCTCACTATATTTGATATCTGATTTGGTAGAAATGTAGCGCAAGGCCTACTGTATCCTCTCCTCCTCAGCGCGATATTGTAGAGCCGACATGGTTGTGGTGGATATAGATTGAAAAAATCGTGTGGCGGGCGAGGTACGTTGAGCTCGGATAGCCGTTGAGCCCGGTACCACTCCTAAGCGAAGGCGCAGGAGGGGGGCCACGAGTATCCACATGACTGCCGTAATCCATCCATAGATATCTCGCTTCCCCGCGTTTCGGCAATTAATCCTTACCAGGCTAATATCGATAAGCATGCGGGATGGGTATTGTCTGTGCAATAATTAATCCTCGAGTGGTTATAGGGTAAAGACAACTCCTTCGTCTACAATATATATATGCCTGATATTATTCCGATCTTATTATAATCCATGCCATGAGTTGAAATAAAATTATATATGAGCCTGCTCGAGCTCGCACCCTTCCCGAGTGTAAACGCCTTTCGCCAGATTTGCGCCAGCTCCATTCAAACGACAAACATGAAGATGCTACTTTCGCTGCTCATTGCTGCAACAGCAGTGCAAGCCCACTGTAAGTCACGTTCAGGTCACCTATCTATATGCTGATCAGTGCAAGACACATTTCCCCGCCTCGTCATCAACGGCAAATCTGAAGAGAAAGACTGGTCCGTTACGCGGCAAACTAAGAACGCAAATTCCAAACAAGGTATCGAAAACCCGACCGCAGCCGACATCCGCTGCTATCAGTCAGCCAATGCAGGCGCCGTATCGACCATCCCCGCTGGAGCAAGCTTTTACTACGTTTCTACGCAGCAAGTGAATCATCCAGGACCAACGCAGTACTATCTTGCCAAAGTGCCCGACGGGAAGAGTGCGACAAATTGGGATGGGAGTGGAGCTGTATGGTTCAAGATCTTTACGACAATGCCGACGGTGGATAAGAACAAGCAGATGACGTGGCCGGGACAAAGTACGCATGCCCTTTCCTTGTATCAACTCCTTAGGACGAACATTACTAAAAGCAATCACAGACGAATACAAAACGGTGAACGCAACCATACCTGCCAACACTCCCGACGGCGAGTATCTCCTCCGAGTCGAACATATCGCTCTGCACATGGCCATGCAGGCAAACAAGGCCCAATTCTACCTCAGCTGTTCGCAGATCAAGATCACGGGCGGTGGGAGTGGAACTCCAGGACCCCTAGTTTCTCTGCCAGGTGCGTATAAGAGTTCGGATCCAGGCATTTTGGTGGATTTGGGGAAGATTCAGAATGCGCCAGATACTTATCAGCCGCCGGGGCCCGCCGTTTGGCGATGAGAGAAGGGATTTGAATTGTATGACAGAGTTCGAGGGAAACGGATGAGTGGAGATGCGTTGGGAATAGGAAGTTCTACGTGAAATGTGATGTATACATGTATCGGCCTCAGTGAATCAACAACCACCTTTGAGCCTCATTTTTCACACGCCTGCTGAGTTGTCCCCTCATTTCTCACAATCTACCGAATCACTATTTTGAAGGCCTAAAACGCCTGCTCTGAACATTTCCCATCGCTCACCTATTTGCCCCAATTGCCAACAGTGCCATGACGGGTTTCTCTAGAAATACCCATGTGAAGGGGATAGCTATTCGTGCCTTTGTTAAAGTCAGAGTGAATAAAGAGTTCAATAGGCTGTTTCTACCTCAAGCTGCAGCCAAGCTACATCAAATGGTCAGATATATTATTTTCCCGTTGGGCTTGACGCATGTTCCTCCACGAAGTTCCCTGACAATCCGTCTGCAGAGAGACATTGAAGATCACCTACCAAAGGCACGGTATTCGATATGAACAAGAAAGTTAGGTGTTTTTGCCAGGGTCTTCAGCATGTTGGACACGGTGACCCGTGTCCGCGTTTTTCTTGTAGCCTGTCGGCGCGTGTATGCTCACAGGTAGTTTAACTACCTGGGCATCAGAGAAGGTAATAGAACTATACGAGTTTGCTTGGAAACAGTTTTTCTCAATCATAATCGATTCGGACTCTGATGGTATACACATGTTTCACAGTAAGTGTGTTAGTTTGGCGTTTTGCATTTGCCTAGTGTGGGGTATCCGACTCATGAAGGTGGAAAGGAAAACCAGATTAAACCTCCACACCAATGACGAGCTGATGAAACACAACAAGGATTCTGGAATCTCTCATGAAAAGTCCAGCAGAAGATTTCATACGCATGTGCTGTATTATGCCATGCAACACGACATAGAACAACTTCCCCTAAGTCATGTCCAGAAAACCTCATAGCGCGACAACACCCTGGTACGTCGGACGCCATTTAACAAACCCGGCAGCGCCTTCTTTACAGAACACCACTCTGTTTACCAACGCCATCCACCCAATTGAAGCAGCAAGAATGTTCCTTCCCTCTGAATGACCTCGCATATAGATGCCCCAAATAGCGATACAGATTGTAGTTATGCGAGAAGCTTCGATTTTGGCTATGGGCAGGGCAGCCTTCGAGGCAGCAATGCTCCGAGGAAAGCCAAAAGTGGATAAGGCGGCCTCAGAACCATGAGCGAAACACACGCCTCACCAATGGTCCATGATGCAATGAGGAGAGGGGGGATAGGGTGGATAGACAACTGCTCAGGCATAATGCTGGAGTGTAGAAATGAGGTCCTGGTGTAGAGGGTTGAGTAAGGGTGGTGTGGCAAAGGTGCCGTCTTTCAGCTACCGGACACCTAGTTCATTGGCAGGGGTGAGCGCCATTGCTGCAAAACAAATAAGAGATGCCGGAGAGTCACAGTGATGAAAATAGTATGCCAGGAAGGGGAATCGAGGGGGGCGGGGTGGAGGAAATACATGCAGCGTTGCGGCGCAGTCAGTGCAGCGTTTTTGAGAGGCAGGTGGGGATATGAACAGAAGGGAAACAGAACATTGGCTACGCTAACGATCTCCAAACCCCCGTGGTGTTGGCGTTTATAAATGAAGCCTCTGAACGTACGTCTTGCTTGTATAGATTGTATGATTGCAGATATCAAGCCAGACAGAGTTACGCATAGAATGGTTGGTTAATTCACCATATTTTATGGTATATACTGTTTCTGTTCCATTGCGGGTTAGATCGAGAGACAACTGCGGTTAGATTTGCACTAACCCTCTGTAAACCCGAAATACCTATGGTTTCGGCAATGGAACTGGAAAGGTTACATTCGTGCAGGTCAGCGGCACGGGCCGCTTGGGCCGCAGATCCTTTTAGAGTCTGCTGATACTGGATGAGCACCTTAATAATTACCTACCCAGGTTGTTACTCGTATCGCCATTGGCCATGCGGAGTTGAACGCCATTTCAATGCTAATCTGCTTAGCTTACATTTTTTGTGTGGTGATAATGGCATGTTGTCGCATTGAAAAAACAGACCTAGAATTCAAATAATGCGGAACCTGCTCCAAATAAACCCGAACCCTTTCCAAGCACTGCTGACGGTAGAAGAAAAGGCGTTGACTGGTAGGAGACGAATTGTAATGTAAGAACGAGGGATGTTCCCGGGTTACCAACGGTATTTGCGTAGAGCCCCCTTCTCCGTAATCTCACAGTCGCATTTGGTACTGATGAGATTGAAAATCTGATTGATCCCGACAGATGCTTCAAGGTAACTGGGGCTCAAGGTGGCCTGGTGAGTCCGGTGAAGGCTTTTGATGACAGACGTGTAACTTGTTTCACCATGCGTCCAGCGCTCCACATTGGCCACTTTCCTGTATTAGTAAAATAGCCGTTTCCCCAGCTCAGGCCTCTTGAGTTGACCGCCTGCGTTCAAGGCTGCCATGTCTGATGCAGTGAGGTGGCGGAACCCGTGGAATTGGCGGAATCTGCCCGATGTTTAGGACCTAGGACCTAGCAACATTGCTGAGAGTGGTGTGACAAGCCACTCACTGCACTCAACGCTCAACTCCTGCAGACAAGCCGCATTGCTTGAGGGTTCGGCGTCGGGTACTAGCCGTAGCGGTCCCATGTTAACAACGAAACTGCATTTGGAAGGTGGAAGATACCATGCCACCATCAAGTGAATTGATCAATAGTGTGGATTCTTGGGTCCAGTTGTCCTCCATTCTGATAGGCCGTACTCCCGGTTTTAGGTTGTAAATATAACATACCCCGCATGCATGCATGTCTCCCAAAGAGCGAAAGTGGATTCCTTGTTTCGATTGATCTTTCTCATTCCGTATGTTGGGGGCCATATTGATTATGGCTATGGTGCCGAAAGTGCCAAACCAAAAAGCTAGTAGCTCATAAACGATGCGTTCTGCCACAAATGGTGCAGTTGGTGCTGCTATCAAGGGCTTCACCATTGGATAATGTTGCACAATGTAAGGTATACAATCTCTGTACGGAACTGGATATGCAAATTAACGACAGAATTCAGAGCACAGAGCCAGTTGACTCACTCCCAGAGACATACTTTTAGGAGCCTCGTTTCCTACTCTTGACGAATTCTATTCATGAATCAACCTCTTGGAAACCAAATACCAACCTTCCAGGACTCGTGTCACATAACCGTGAGCGGACAGGTCAGTAGGAGGTAGAATTGCCTCATGGCATAAAAGTGATTTCCCAAGCATCTTCAGCAAAAAGCCGAGAGCTATTGGAACTAAGAGAAGATTGCCGATACTGTCCTTTACATTCACAATAATATTAGAGACGTCGGGTTAGACTCCAGGGCTACGAACATACCAACCCTAATCTTCAAGTTGACTACACCCATCTTCTGCAAACAATGCGGAAGTTAATCTTAGATAGTGATAAATAATGATTTGGGGAGAGGCGCGTTATCGATACCTCACACAGTTCTGCTCAGGTTTCTATTGAGTACAGAGGGGTAACACGAGACAAAGGTTGGGGGGGGCCACTTGCCAAGAGGAGCAAATCTGTAGCTAATTCAAATGAAAGGAATAAACTACTAGAAGAATGTAAGAATTTGTAGAATCCCTAGGGGTTGCCTATACTCAAAGAAATAATAAAGTAACTACAGCCTCTATAGAAATATGATATATATCTATATAGTACTATACAAAAAATCTATATATATATAGGATTTTAAGTAAGATTAGTAAGAAATTACTTAATTAACCTAAAGCTCTAGAGCTATATATAAATTACCTATATATAGATTTTTAAGGTATATCTACTATAGAATACCCTAGTACTTTACTTACTAGCCTTTTATATATTTATATATAGCTTATTATTATAGTATTAAAAGAATAAGCTTATAGATAAGGTATTATAAACTAATTAGAACTAGATACTAAACTATTCTAATTATAGGTATATTAGAGGTATAGTAATATACCTAATTTAGAAGAGAACTTTACTTTACTAAAAGGCTTTATAAAGATATATATATAGTATAGAAAGTAATAAGTATAGATTTATATAGTATTAAGTACTCTACCTAGTACTAATCCTAATAATAATTAAGTAGAGCTTTTATACAATTAATATATATATAGCTAAGAAGCTAAATTAATTCCTAATACCTAGAGATAAACTATAGTTAATATATAGAGACTATTAGGAGCCTTCCTTAATTAACTAAAGTAGCTATCCTAATATATATAAAGTAAAGATAAAATACTACTACTATCTACTATACTAAAATATCTCTTTACTATACTACTAAGATAGATACTACTACTAGTAAGCTTATATACCTAGCCCTTCTAAGGCCTAATAACCCTATAAATATATACTATATAATTAGCTCCTTTAACCTCCTTAAGATAAGAAATATAAACCTCTATAGCTATAAGTATAACTTTAAAGCTCTTAACCTCTTAAATTATAAGGGCCTCCTTAGTATTACTATACTAAGAAATAACTAATAATAGATTAAGGTCCTTCTAGCTCCTCCTCTAAGATCTAGATCTCCTAGGGTAGGATAGAGACTTTATTACTAAGTAAGAAGAGTAACTCTAGATACTATAAGGTAAGCTAGAAGTAGGTAAAAGCTTAGATCCTATAGAGGAAGAGCTAGTTATTAGTATTAAGGAGGAGGGAGAGATAGTATAGTAGCTTTAGGAGCTACTTATATTAATTAATTATATTTATATAATAGGTTAAAAAGTATAGATATATAAATAGTATTTTATATTAAAGGAGGGGGGAGTATTATAGTTAATATTAAATATCCTTTAGTCTATTAGTAAACTATTTCTATAAGTTAATATATAAGAAAAGGTACTAAGAGATTTCCTAGTAAGTTACTTATAGAATTAATTAACTTTTACTATATAAGCTTTATATAGTATAAGTGTCTATACGTAGATAACAAAGGGGTGATACATTGCCCTTGTATGGAGTTATATAATCTTATTATATAATACCTATATAAAGGCTTAGCAGGGGGTTATATATAAAACCTCTATCCCAGCTATATCTAGATAGACATAAATAATACTACAATCTGATTGAGTATTACCCCTATTAAGCCTATACCAATACATGTGTATAGAAGATGGATTTCTACCTTTGCGCTTGCATACCTTATTATACACCTATTACACCTTATAGAAGGAAGTCTATTTAATACTAATTAGTGGTTAATTAACTTTAACTGCAAATTGGCAAGAGTGAAGATAGAGTCTTATCCTAGTAAATTAACAAGGACCTTTATTTTGTTACCTATTAAGCCTACTAAACTAGCATATATAATAGAGAGATTAGATTACACACTGAACTAGTATATAGGAAGATAGTATAAATTGTATAAAATAAAAACCTTGCTATATGAATAAGCTAACGGCATAAAATAATAACAACGCTATTACTATAATAGTAAGCCCTAATACAAGCCCTAATACAACCACCCTATAGCCTACCTCTAATAACAATAATAAGAAGGATATACCTAAGGAAGAGTCTAAGTATATTAATATATACAAAGATATAGCAGAAAGCCTTAATATTACTAAGAAGACGTTAAGAGGCGCTATACAACTATAATACTGGATAGATATATTAATATAGATAATAACCTATTAAACATCTAACTATCCTTATATACTAGATGCGTACTTATTAACCTTTATATAATAACTACTATAGGTAAGAATACCCTATAAGCTTTTATAGAAGATTTTAGAGGATAGAAGAGAGAATACTTCTTACAGATGAATCGTGCAATTAGATAGGAACTAAAGATTACTATAGAGAAGAAAGGGGTATATAGCCTAAAGGGAATAATAGATAATACTGCTATAGAGCTATATAATATGTTACAAGGAGATACAAATATAATCCTACCTAATTATTAACCTACTACACTTATAGTACCTTTATATATACCTAAACTCTATATACCTAAACCCTCTATACCTTTATATAAACCCACCCCTATAGGGATACCCTAAGGATTACTATATAATCTACCCTATAGACTATCTCCATTACCTATTCTATACCTACTAAGATAACTATCCCTATACTATTAGCTACAGCCTACCCTATATAAACTGCTTAGGTACTAGAATACCTATAGCCTATATATACTCCTACTAATCTATAAGTATACTAATAA
>ML977600.1:0-37566 GCA_010015725.1 Amniculicola lignicola CBS 123094 | reverse complement strand
GGAACCTACAAGTAGTAAAGAGATAGTTAATAATAAAGATAATAATCTAGAGGATAGAGAACAGGCAGTTAATTACCTAACTACTGTAGTATATCTCTATTATATAACTAGCAAAGATATCTATAACGCTAAAAGGTATAAAGTTACTAATTAATTTATTCTAGATAATTATTATTATATAATATACTAAGGAGAACTTTAGGATACTAGTGCAGCTATAGTATCTATAGTTGGAAAAGTATAACTTAAGGCCTACGTACAAGAGTACCCTTAAACTAGGATTAACTAGACACCTAGATCTACAAATATTAGTTTTAGTAGCTAAGGATCTAAAGGATTAATTGGTACTATATAGATCTAGAACCTAATTAGAATAGTTATATACTATATCCTAGATATACTAACCCTATTCCTCCTCTGTCTTACAGATACTAACAGACTAGGTATATACTATAATAATACTCTTAATATAATTATATAAAAGGATAGAAGCACTATCCCTATTATCTGAAAGTAGGGATACCTATTTTTCAATATTAGTAAGAATAAGATTACTACATTCTTTATAGAAACGCAACTTTAATATCTCTATTAATATTTTAGATACCCTTATATAGAGCGGCTTTATAGTATACTTACTAGAGCTAGCTATAAGGCTAACTATACTATACTAGAGGAAATTCGTAAATTCTATTATTACTGCTAATTATATAACCTAGTACCTCATTGATTTAAGTTTAGTATTAAGGATAATACTAACTTCAACTATAAGATTATTATTGACGTTGTATATATTGGTAGAAAGGATATCCTCTATGTTATTAATACTAATATATTATTTTAGGCTGCTATCTTCCTTAAATCTATGTCTATATAAGATATATAGGACATACTCTATAAATACTAGATTAATACCTATTAAGGACCACCTAACTTCATTATATATAACCTAGGAACTAACTTCACCTCTAAAGACTTCTGTAATTATGTAAAGATTATAGGAGTAGAATATAAACATATACTAGTTAAGGCCTACTAGGCTATAGGAAAGATTAAATATATATATATACCGCTTTAATACACGTATAATATCCTATATACTAAATTAGGGCATAATATAGAGGATAAGGCTATCCTCTAAATGGTAGTAAAGGCCCTAAACAATACTATAGGCCTAAATAGCCTTGTCCCAATACTACTAGTTTTTAGAGCCTATCTATAGATTTCTAATACCTCTCCTCTATTACTAGATATTACTATATAAGCTGAAGTAATCTATAAAGTAATAAAGATACTCTACTAAGAAAGAGCAAAAGTTAATATCTATTATATATTAAATACCTGTAATAGACTAAGTGCGCATAATATTCTATTACTGCTACTAGGCTCTAAGATTATAGCTTAGAGAGAGAAGAAAGGATAGATAGGACTATATAAAATTAAGAGTATAGATAGAAGGAATATTACTATTAACTTAGAAAATGGACCCCTTATACTTTGCTATACTTAGGTAAAACCTTATTATTATATAATACCTAAGGAGCAAGACCTAGGAGATCTTAATTAACTAGCCCTAGTATAAATTAAAGCCCTACAGCTAAAGAAAAGAGGTTACCTAAAGAAGATTATCTATGTTAAGATATTGTATAATAACCCTAGCCTATCTTAAGAACCTAAAAAGCTACTAGGGGTAACTATCCTAAGAAGGACCTAAGGCTAACTAAGAAAAGCTATATCTCTACATAGAGATAACAACTATATAGATAATAAAGTATTCCTAATATAAAAGGAAAATAATAACTATACTCTAGCAATTAAGCTTTGTATAGATAGAGTAATTACAACTCCTAGCTAACTATTTAAGGAATCAGACTATATAGAGATAGAAGCACTAATTACTAATAGCACCTTTAAGATCCTCTAATTTAACCTAGCTACCTATAGAGGCTGAATCTTCAACCTATATATAGTTAGAGAGATTAAGGGTAAGAGTACTTAGCTATATAAGAAGTCCTAGCTTATTTTTACTAGATATTCAGATAAGGAAAAGGAGGAGATCCTTACCTAATCACCTATAATCTAGTGGATAAGCTAGAGACTTATCTTAGTAATTGTACTATTGCTAATTACCTTATACAGTATATATATTAAGCTTAGAGATATTACCTAGGCCTATATTTAGGCTACTAATAAACTGAGTTATATATTATATACAAAGCCACTAATTAAGATAAGGGATACCTATCCTCTAAATACTATTTTCTAGATTATATACCTGTTATATAGAGTAGCTAAGTTAGGATTGTACTAGTTTAAGACCTACTATAATTACTACAGGGAGAAGCTCTAAATGCTTAATTCTATATATAATCTATGCCTTCTAATTATAGATAAAGGACCTATAACTTTTAGTATAATAGGCCTCTAGACTAATAATACCCTAAGTATTATCACCCCCTTATTCATATAAAGGGAAGAGGATAAGCTTGCTAAAGCTGCCTTCTAAGTAAAGCTAAAGACTATCCTTTCACCTAATTAACTAATTAAGTTTAATAGTGGAAAGATTACCCTTGTAAAAGGGAAGGTTATCCTAACTTAGAAGGGATAATTAAAGAACCTCTGTATAATTAATCCTTCTGCCCTAGATATAATATAGTAATATATTGCCTAATAAGTAAGAGGAGTGTATATTGTATCAGTGTATCAACCTAAAGCTTTATTTAATCTTTCAACTACAGCCTAAATAGTCCTACTAAAAGATAAGGATATTAAAGCTCTTAATGTATAAATCCTATAGTAAATTAAGTACCCTAACTATAGCTTAATATTTATCCCCTTAGATCTACAGTGCACAAAGCTATTTATCTTTACTAATAGTTTATTTACTAATAATAAGGATCTTAGCTTATAACTTAGATTCCTTATTATTCTAGCTAAAGAATAAAATAAGGGAGACTTGTATAATTTCCAGATCTATAGTAATATTATATATTAGAACTTAATTAAGTGCAAGAGGGTAATAAGGAGTATACTTGCCTCTAAGCTATACAGCATAGTTAGCAGTTTTAATAATACTATTATACTAAGCTCTATACTTCTCTAAGTCACCTATACACTAGTATTACCCCTAATACTAGTTGTTATATATATAGATTTGAAATCCCTATATAATTGCCTTGTTAAGCTTAGTACTACTAATAAGAAGAGGCTTATAATTAATATTATGTCTCTTTAGGAATTATACAAAAAGAGGGAAATTATAGAAATTTAATAGATTAATAGCAAAGATAATCCTACTAATACGTGTATAAAGAAGAGTCTAAATACTATAATAGAATCTCTTATTTCAACCAACAAGCTTAATATTAAGGTTAAGGCATCTATAGATTGCACTAATCTAGTATAGAGTACTTAAACTCTAAAACCCCTCTATACGCAACACTAATTCCCTATATTACTTTATACTTTCTATATATATATTTCTTATCTACTAGATATAGATATACTTACTAAAGTTACTTATTTACATAAGGGAATATTATATATATTTAGAAAGCACTTTTTATTTAATATATATTAAAATACCTCCCCCCCCTCCTTCCCTATCCCCTCCTCCCCTAGAAAACTATAGAGAAGAATATTATACTAGGTGTAATGCTGGTAGTATATACTATGTAACTACTATATATAGGAACTATAGGCACCTACCTAGTAACTAGGCAGTATATAATAATCCTTAAATAGAGAGGATCTAGAATTACTACTATAGTACTATATGTATAGAGTTATATATAGAGCCCTACAGCTCTAGACAAGCAGTATATAGAAGTAACCCTCCTAGTATACAATCTTAGCTATAAAAAGCTAGAGGTTAGTACTAGTAGTAATAATTACAGCAACGTTGTACAAGGGCAGGGTAGTAATAGTAGTCTTATTAGCCTACAAAAAAAATACATTAGACACTATCTAAATACTATATAAAAGATAAGGCATATACATTAATATAGAGACCCTATATAAACTAGTAACCCTACTAGGTCCTAGTAGGTAGGATAACCCACTAGCAGCTGCCTAGAGTAATAGTAATAGCTATAGGGCTAGCAAGGCCCTGTTAGGTAGGAGTGGGCTAAAGAGCTATTATATAAAGGTCTACTACAAGTTAACTAATAAATTAAAAAGCTGCTAGATTCTAGAATATACAGAAGAAGATATAGAGGAGAGAATAAAGAAGAGAAGTAAAAAGGGGGAAATCTCCCAGAATCTTATACCTAGATGGCCTCCCTAAATAATAGTAATTACTACTTATACCTCCTTATAGATTGGTTAATTAACTTATTATCTAATATACCTCTATTTATACTCTATAATATAATAACTTACTTAACCCCTCTTTTAATACACCTCTGTTTGTATACTGCGTCCTAATAAGTATATTTTAACTTACTTAATCTTAAGGACTATTTGTATACTCTAGCTATTCACTAGATCTAGCTATAGAAGCTCTCTATACTAACTTACTAACTCCACTAGCTATTTATATAGGAGCCTAAGCTATAAGGGGTATAGACTAGGCACTAGAACTATAAGATTTTAATTATTAATTAATATATACTAGCTGTTAAATAGACTTTAACGTATACTATAGATAGGTAGCTCTATTCTAATATATATGTCTGTGGTGTATATATATATACAGGACGTAACTAGGTAGTATATAATCAGGGGTTGTTATTGTTTATATCTATCTAGAGTTGGACGAAAACTCAGCTTTCAGGTACCCCTTGCTAAGCCTCTGTATAGTTGATTATATAAGGTAAGCTTATATAATCCTATACGTAGGCTAGTTAATACCCCTGAATTATCTATGTACAGACACTGGTAACTTTTTATTTTATTAATTAAGTTGCTTTATCTATATATTCCTTCAGTTACAGTCTCTAGATACCTAATTGCAACCTTAAATCTATATTCTCCCTTACTAGCCCTGTATATCATGTAAGCCCCTATGTACCTTAGGCTAGGAAGGTTTACCTAATTCGTCTATACCCTTATCCAGGGCGGTTGGGCCTTGATCTTACCTAGAGATAAGGCTCTCTGCAAAAAACCATTTCCACTAAGGGGTTATATAGACGCGATTTGCTAGTGCACGTTGATTAATAATTAAAAATCCTGCAGTTCTGGTGCCTAATCTATACCCCTTATAGCTTAGGCTCCTATATAAACAGCTAGTAGAGTTAGTAAGTTGGTGTAGGGAGCTTCTATAGCTAGATCTAGTGAATAGCTGGAGTGTACAAATGGTCCTTAAGATTAAGCAAGTCAAAACGTGCTCATTAGGACGCAGTGTGCGAACAGAGGTGCGTTGAAAGAGGGGTTGATCTATAATCTTAATGTAAGGTGTAAACAGAGGTATATTTTCAAGAGGTTAATTATATAATCACTTAGGAGGTATAAGCAGTAACTAGTATAATTAAGAGAGGCTGGCCCAGTATAAGATCTTAAGAAATTTCCCCCTTTTTGCTTCTCTTCTTTATCCTTACCTCTACATCCTCTTCTTATACATTTTAGATTCTCCTTCTTTTCTCCTTTTATATGCTGACCCCTAGTAGAACTTTATACAATAGCTCTTCAGCCTACTCCTACCTAATAGGGCCTTACTAGCCCTATAGCTATTACTATTACTCTAGGCAGCTGCTAGTAGGTTATCCTACCTACTAGGACCTAGCAGGGTTACTAGTTTATATAGGGTCTCTGTATTAATATATATGCCTTGTCTTTTATATAGTATTTAGACAGTGTCTAATGCATTTTATAGGCCGATAAGACCACTATTACTACCCTGCCCTTATACAATATCGCTGTGATTATTACTACTAGCACTGACCTCCAGCTTTTCATAGCTAAGATTGTGCGCTGGGAGGGTTACTTCTATACACTACTTATCTAGAGCTGTAGGGCTCTGTACATAACTCTATATATACAGTACTATAGTAGTAATTCTAGATCCTCTCCGTTTAAGGATTATTATACGCTGCCTAGTTACTAGGCAGGTACCTATAGTTCCTATATATAGCAGTTATATAGTGTATACTGCCAGCATTATACCTAGTGTAGTATTCTTCTCTGTAGTTTTCTGGGGGAAAGGGGAGGGGAGGGGGAAGGGGGGAGGGGGAGGTATTTTAATATATATTAAATGAAAAGTGCTTTCTAAATACATACAATATTCCCTTATATAAATAAGTAACTTTAGTAAGTATATCTGTATCCAGCAGATAAGGAATATATATATAGAAAGTACAAAGTAACATAGGGAATTAGTGTTATGTATAGAGGGGTTTTAAAGTTTAAGTACTCTATACTAGATTAGTGCAATCTATAGATACCTCAACCTTGATATTAAGCTTATTGGTTGAAATAAGAGATTCTATTATAGCATTTAGACTCTTCTTCGTGTATATATTAGTAGGATTGTCTTTGCCATCAATCCATTGGATTTCTGTAATTTCCCTCTTTTCGTACAATTCCTAAAGAGACATGATATCAATTATAAGCCTCTTCTTATTAGTAGTACTAAGCTTAATAAGGCAATTGTACAGGGATTTTGAATCTGTATATATAACAACTAGTATTAGAGGTAATACTAGTATATAGGTAACTTAGAGAAGTGTAGAGCTTAGTGCAATATTGTTGTTAAAACTGCTAACTATGCTGTATAGCTTAGAGGTAAGTATACTCCTTATTACTCTCTTGCACTTAATTAAGTTCCAATATATAATATTACTATAGATCTAGAAATTGTATAAGTCTCCCTTACTTTATTCTTCAGCTAGAATAATAAGGAATCCAAGTTGTAAGCTAAGATCCTTATTATTAGCAAATAAACTATCTGTAAAGATAAACAGGTTTATACACTATAGATCTAAGGGGATAAATATTAAGCTATAGTTAGGGTACTTAATTTGCTATAGGATTCGTGCATTAAGAGCTTTAATATCCTTATCTTTTAGTAGGACTATTTAGGCTGTAGTTGAAAGATTAAATAAAGCTTTAGGTTGATATATAGATGCAATATACACTCCTCTTACTTATTAGGTAATATATTACTATATTATATCTGAGGCAGAAGGATTAATTATATAGAGGTTCTTTAATTATCCCTTCTAAGTTAGGATAACCTTTCCTTTCACAAGGGTAATCTTTCCACTATTAAACTTAATCAGCTAATTAGGCGAAAGGATAGTCTTTAGCTTTGCCTAGAAGGCAGCTTTAATAAGCTTATCCTCTTCCCTTTATACGAATAAGGGGGTAATAATACTTAGGGTATTATTAGTCTAGAGGCCTGTTATGCTAAAAGTTATAGGTCCTTTATCTATAATTAGAAGGCATAGATTATACATAGAATTAAGTATTTAGAGCTTCTCCCTGTAGTAATTATAGTAGGTCTTAAACTAGTATAATCCTAACTTAGCTGCTCTATATAATAGGCGCATAATCTAGAAAATAGTATTTAGAGGATAGGTATCCCTTATCTTAATTAGTAGCTTTGTATATAACATGTGATTCAGTTTATTAGTAGCCTAAATATAGGCCTAGGTGATATCTCTAAGCTTAATATACATACTATGTAAGGCAATTAGTAATAGTACAATTACTAAGATAAGTCTCTAGCTTATCTACTAGATTATAGGCGATTAGGTAAGAATCTCCTCCTTTTCCTTATCTGAATATCTAGTAAAAATAAGCTGGGACTTCTTATACGGCTAAGTGCTCTTACCCTTAATCTCTCTAACTATATATAGGTTGAAGATTCAGCCTCTATAGGTAGCTGGGTTAAATTGGAGGATCTTAAAGGTACTATTAGTAATTAGTACTTCTATCTCTGTGCAGTCTAATTCCTTAAATAGTTAACTAGGAGTTGTAATTACTCTATCTGTATAAAGCTTAATTACTAGAGTATAGTTATTATTTTCCTTTTGTATTAGGAATACTCTATTATCTATATAGTTATTATCTCTATATAGAGATATAGCTTTTCTTAGTTAGCCTTAGGTCCTTCTTAGGATAGTTACCCCTAGCAGCTTCTCTACTTCTTAAGATAGGCTAGGGTTATTGTATAGTATCTTAACCTTAATAATCTTCTTTAGGTAACCTCTTTTCTTTAGCTGTAGGGCTTCAATTTGTACTGGGGCTGGTTGGTTAAGATCTCCTAGGTCTTGTTCCTTAGTTGTTGTGCAATAGTAAGGTTTTACCTAAGTACAGTGAAGTGTAAGGGGTCTATTTTCTAAGTTAATAGTAATATTCCTTCTATCTGTACTCTTAATCTTGTATAGTCCTATCTATCCTTTCTTCTCTCTCTATGCTATAATCTTAGAGCCTAGTAGCAGCAATAGAATATTATATACACTTAGTCCATTGTGGGTATTTAATATATAATAGATATTAACTTTTACTCTTTCTTAGTAGAGTATCTTTATTACTTTGTAGATTGCTTCAGCTTATGCAGTAATATCTAGTAATAGAGGAGAGGTATTAGAAATCTATAGATAGGCTCCAAAAACTAGCAGTATTAGGATAAGGCTATTCAGGCCTGTAGTGTCGTTTAAGGCCTTTACTACTATTTAGAGGATAGCCTTATCCTCTATATTATACCCTAATTCTGTATATAGGATATTATACGTGTATTAGAGCAGCATATATATATGTTTAATCTTTCCTATAGCCTAGTAGGCCTTAACTAGTATCTATTTGTATTCTACTCCTACAATCTTTATATAATTATAGAAGTCTTTAGAGGTAAAGTTAGTTCCTAGGTTATATATAATAAAGTTAGGTAGTCCTTAATAGGTATTAATCTAGTATTTACAGAGTGCGTCCTATATGTCTTATATAGACATGGATTTAAGGAAGATAGTAGCCTAGAATAATATATCAGTATTAATAACATAGAGGACATCCTTTCCACTAATACATACAACGTTAATAATAATCTTATAGTTGAAGTTAGCATTATCCTTAATACTGAACTTAAATCAATGAGGTACTAGGTTATGTAATTAGCAGTAATAGTAGAATTTGCAAATTTCCTCCAGTATAGTATAGTTAACCTTATAGCCAGCTCTAGTAAGTATACTATAAAGCCTCTCTGTGTAAGGGTATCTAAAGTATTAATAGAGACGTTGAAGTTACATTTCTGTAAAGAATATAGTAATCTTATTCTTACTAATATTGAAAAATAGGTATCCCTACTTTTAGATAATAGGGATAGTACTTCTATCCTTTCGTATAATTACATTAAGGGTATTATTATAGTATATACCCAGTCTGTCAGTATCTGCAAGGCAGAGGAGGAATAGGGTTAGTATATCTAGGATATAGTATATAACTATTCTAATTGGGTTCTGGATCTATATAGTACTAATTAATCCTTTAGATCCTTAGCTACTAAAACTGATGTTTACAGATCTAGGCGTCCAGTTAATCTTAGTTTAAGGGTACTCTCGTACGTAGGCTTTAAGTTATACTTTTCCAACTGTAGATACTATAGCTGCACTAGTATCCTAAAGTTCTCCTTAGTATATCATGCAGTAACAATTATTTAGAATGAATTAATTAGTAACTTTATGCCTTTTAGCATTATAGATATCTTTACTAGTTATATAATAGAGATATACTATAGTAGTTAGGTAATTAACTACCTATTCTCTATCCTCTAGATTATTATCTTTATTATTAACTGTCTCTTTACTACTTGTAGGTTCCCCTTCAAAGTCTTATATATATAATAATATCTATTCCTCTTAGGGGGCTTCCTTATTAAATTGCTTATATATTATTATATATTGCTATTTCACATGGTTAAAGTCTGTATAAGGATAATTGGAGGACTAGTATCCTTCTTTATAGTAGATAAAGTACTTCTTCTTCGTGTGCTCTGTATAGAAGCCTCTTGGGCTTCAGCTGCGTCCTTAAGAGCGTAATAATAGGGACCAGCTACAGAAGTTAGGTTTTGGGCAATTTAAAAAGTACTTTCAATCTGTATAGTATATATCTCCTAGTTCCTAAAGATACTAGTTTATCTAGTAATCTATACTAACTTACAGTGCTGTATAAAGGTTACTAAATAGCCCTTCGTATATTTAGTTATTTAAGAATATAGCCTGCTTAAATTCAGGTTATCCTTAGTATACTTACACAATAGCAGCATGTAGCTATTAGTCTCTAAGGAAGCTTCCTCCTATTGGTCTCTATGTAAGCGTAAGTTTATTAATAAGAAACTCTAAGGCCTTATACAGTATCTTATCTGGATTCTCCTTTCAGTACTACGCAAATAATATTAACATCCAATTAGTATAGTACTGAGTCTTATTAATAGTAGTGTTAAAGTAGGTATCTAGGGCAGTATATAGAGCCTTCTATATATAGCTAGGACCTATTATATATATGTAGAATATATGTACACAATCTTCAAGAATATTAGGGAAGATATTAGAGTATTATGCCTTATAAATATCAAGACGACAGCACAGCTTAATGAAGATTCAGGTCTTGTTAGTAAGGATATTATATAGTTTACTAGTATAGTTGTTGTACTTCTTCTAAGCTTTCTAGAATATAATCATCTTCTTGTACAGAAGTCTTTAGTTCTTATATTCAACAATTAGTAGTAGCTGTATTAGACTATAGATGTTTCAGTATAGGGGTGTATCATATAGGGATAGAGAGGGTTGATATTAGGGCTACAGTTCTATTAGTATAGAGGGTTATTAGATTAAGGGTTTATATAGTAGGTTTACCAGTAGATTGTACAGAGGGGGAGCTAATAGTCTAGTTAGTATCTTAGGTACTAGCATCTTAGTTCCTATAGGTCCTTCCTTATGTAAGGTTAGTTTAGGTAGTAACCTAGTAGATAAAACTATTAATAGCGTATAAGATCCTTAGGGTAGAAGTAGAGTTTCTGTAAGGTCTCTATTTGCTAGACTTTTCAGTTCTGTAGCCATTTTGTAGTTTATCCTAATTATTCTATATAATCCTTTATAGTTTATTGTATCCCTAAGTTCTTATCCAATTGTATAGTTAATATACTAGAAGTATTCCACTTCCTATGTATAGAAGTATTCCTTAAAGTTATTAAGGATTTAGTTAGGTGATCCTTTTGATTAGCAGATATTAGTGAGAATATACGCAGCATATATATTAAGGTAGAAGGTTGATAGGTCTACAGTTATATCAATCTAGTTATTCTAGTATCAGAGGCGTATAGCGCCTTAGAGGGTAGATATTCTAATAGTAGTTTCCTCTGACAGGTCCTTATATAAATATAGGAACTTTACCTCTTCTTTATACGAATCTAGTTAATTCTTATCTAGGATTGGTGAACGTATAGGCTGGCTAGCTTCAGCTGATATAGTATTAGCTGGTTGGTTGGGTTGAGCCATTGTAGCGCTGGTATTAGCATTAGCACTAGTGTTTGTTTATTTTAGTTACTGCTAGGTTTGTGTAGTAGGATTCTTAGGGTATATAATGCACTATCTTCCTTTGTACATTCTTAAAGGTTAATCTCTCTATTCTATAGCCGTGAACAGAAATAGTAATAAAATAGAGACCTTAGTAGAAGTCGGTTTTACTAAGGTATAACTCTGTCTTCACTCTTGCCAATTTGCAGTTGAAGTTAATTAACTACTAATTAGTATTGAATGGACTTTAACGTACGCTGTGGATAGGTAGCTCTATCCTAATATACGTGTCTGTAGTGTATATGTATATACAGGACATAACTAGGTAGTATATAATTAGGGGTTGTTATTATTCATATCTATCTAGAGTTGGATAAAAACTTAGCTTTTAGGTACCCCTTGCTAAGCCTCCATGTAGTTGATTACGTAAGGTAAGCTTATATAATCCCACACGCAGGCTGGTTAATACCCCTGAATTATCTATATATAGATACTAGAAAATTATATCTATATAACCCCTTAGTAGAAATAGCTTTTGCAGAGAGCCTTATCTCTAGGTAAGATTAAGGTCTAACCACCCTAGATAAGGGTATAGATGAATTAGGTGAACCTTCCTAACCTAAGGTATATAAGGGGCTTGTATAATATATAGGGCCAGTAAGGGAGGATATAGATTTAATGTTATAATTAGGTATCTAGAGACTGTAACTAAAGGAATATATAGATAAAGCAACTTAATTGATAAAATAAAAAGTTGCCAGTATCTATACATAGATAATTCAGGGGTATTAACTAGCCTACGTGTAGGATTACATAAGCTTACCTTACGTGATTAACCGTACAGAGGCTTAGTAAGGGGTACCTGAAAGCTGAGCTTTCGTCTAACTCTAGATAGATAGAAATAATACCAACCCCTAATTATACACTACCTAGTTACGTCCTGTATATGTATATATACTACGGACATATATATTAGGATAGAGCTACCTATCTACAGCGTACGTTGAAGTCTATTCAACACTTTAAGAATTATACGAGAAAAGGGAGATTACTGAGATCTACTAGATTAATAGAAAGGATAATCCTACTAATACATGTACAAAGAAGAGTCTAAACTCTACCCTAGAGACCCTTGTTTTAACTAATAAGCTAAATATCAAGGTTAAAGTATTAGTGGACTAAACTAGCCCTGCATAGAGCTTATAGCTCCACCTATAGTATATACTATACACATTTCTTATATTTATAGTTATTTCATACATATCTTTCATTTATTTCAGACTATAATACTTACTAAAGTTACTTATTTATATATATATATATATGTTTTTATAGGAGTAAATATTTTTATTAAGAAGGTAGATTATAAGATCTACACAGAGGAACCATAAAGTTTAACCCCTATTTAATCTACCCTAGAGAAGAAACCCCTACCCTACATATCTAGGAAGACTAAATTAGACCTTATACTTATAATAAGTACTATAGCTTATCTATATACAATAACTATATAAACCCCTCTAGAAACTAGTAAGGACAATTTACTAAGTAAAGGGAGAAGGCCTATAAGCTAAACTACACTTATAGGGATAGTTAGTTAGAGTAGCCTAACTATATAACTAGACTAAAACTATATAAAAGTAGCCTTTGTATTAAATAATCTTAGTAATAAATTTACAAAGATTAGTACTAGTATTAAGTATAACGTTGATATCGTATAATAGTATAGCTATTATATTTACTTTATTAGCCTATAATAAAAGTTAACCCTATATTATATAAGGATAGGAAAAGGAGAAGAACTTACATTAATAGTAAGTACCTATATAAGTATATAATTACTAGCCTATCTAGTAGGAAGGGTTATATAAATTCAATTGTTAGTAAGTTAAACTGTAAGAAGATTACCTATAGGGCTAGTAGGGATAAGCTACTAGTTGGTAGGGAGCTGCTAGTTAGTAGGAACAAGAGCTATTATAAGAGATTTTAAAGTTCTACTAGGGGTTAGCATATTATACAAAAACTTAGAAAGGAAAAGGCCTATAATTATATATTAAGGATTCTAAAATAAGGATAAAGGAAAGAAGAACAAGAGATGTCTTAGAGGGGATTATATATGGAGTACACCTCTATTTATACCTTACCACTCTACCTATATCTCTATACACTAGAGTAGGCTAAAACTACTCTCTATTAGTATCTTCTATTTATATAAGTATTACAACACTACAAGATATAGCCCTAGTATTATTATAATAAACCCCCAGCAAATACTACTATTGCGTGATATTACTCTTAATCAACTAATAGATACTAGCTAATAGTACCTGTAGAATCCCTTAGTATAAACACTATATATTAATAGCCTTATTACTATAAGATTAGTACCTAACTACCTATAGAGAAGGCCTATATAGACTAATAGAGAAGGCCCTAACAGGAATACCTATTATATATAATAACACTAGAAGGGGTAGGGAAATATATAATACTAGTAGTATCTTAGGATTACACAGCAACAAGGATCCTAAGAAGGGGAGTTAAAAGTTAATACTATAATTATATAAGCAAATATTAGGATATAGGGGAATTATACAGCTGGGACTATTAAGCAAGTAACCTAAAAACAAAAAGTTGCTAGTGTCTATATATAGATAATAAAGGGGTGATATATTGCCCTTGTGTAGAGTTATATAATCTTATTATATAACGCCTATATAAAGGCTTAGCAGGGGGTTGTATATAAAACCTCCATCCCAGCTATATCTAGATAGATATAAACAATACTATAATCTAATTAAGTATTACCCCTATTAAGCCTATACCAATATACGTATATAGAAGATAGATTTCCACCTTTACGCTTACGTACCTTATTATACGCCTATTACACCTTATAGAAGGAAGTCTATTTAACAATAAGCTTTATATATTAGGTCCCCTTAAAAAGGCCTAGCTTTATATAAAGGAATTAAGGCTATATATACCTTATTTAAAAGCTCTCCTCTATACTTATAATTTCTACTAATTTCTATAGTAAAAGACCTCTTAGGTATAGTGTGATATATAATTAATTGCAAAGAGAGATTTTATAATAGGTTAGTATTAGTAGCTAGGCTAAGGTTATATATATAGACTTTTTAAAAGCTACTATAAGAGTTTATAACTTACACTTTCAATTATCTTTAAACCTACTTATCTTTGAATACTAACTAAAGAAAACCTAGTATATATTCCAGTTCTAAGGTGATTAATATTTAGTTATATTTAGCTAGCGCACACCTTATAGCTACTAGTACTAGGTACTATACTACCTTACAATACAATAAAGAGCCTAGTTATTAGAGTATTACAACTATCAATGAGCCTATAGTTAATAACCCAGTATATAGCTAAGGCTAGGATACCTCATAGCCCTCTAGGCTGGCTCTCTGAATATAAATGCCATACTTTAGAGTATATACCACGCTATTAATCTCTTTGCTAATATCTGGTATTAGCTCAAATTAATGTATACTCAAATTGACTATAGAGGCTAGAAGAGACTTATTAGTATATTTGCGGCTTTGACTACTAGATAAAGGTTTAGAATAACTAATTATTCTGATTTTTAGACCTAAGGTTAATAATACTTTTAATATAGACGCTGATAATATAAATAGATACATCTAGACTAGGCGTAGGATAGGGAGATATACTTATAATCTCTATTAGCATATTCTAAAAAGAGAAGCTAATACTAGTTACGCTGTATATACCTAATATAATAGTAAAGTATCCTTCGCTGATTACCTATAGCCCTTAGTCTACCTAGTACCAAGATATATCTAATCCTTGATCTTAATGCACTATACTAATAAGCTATATAATTAATACAATACAAACACTAATATTAGTTAAATAGGTATTCATAAAAAAACCAAGAAGAAAGACTTATAATCCGCCTAAGAAGAAGTTCCTAAGAAGGAGTATCTTTTGTAACTATAAAGTAGATAGCCTTATAATATATAGAATTGGTAAAAGCAAAAGAGTAATATCTATGATAATATTTAGAATAAAAATGCCCTAAAGGAATATCTTCTGGTTTACACTATATTTTACGTTTATTCTACTCTTATCCTAAAATGCGTTTAGAGGCACGCAGGTGAAAATTAAGAGAAATAACTAGATTAACGTTAGGTAAGCTGTAAACCAAAGTCGTATAGTATAAACTATAGAGATACACTAGGCTAAGGCAATAAATACTAGGGTGAGAATAGGCTACTAGGTTGCCTCTTGCCTAAAAACTCGCCAGTAGAGTACAAGAATGGCGTACTTAATAAATATAATAATGAATGTATATACTATCTCTACAATGAAGAACCCTAGGAAGAAGTTAAAATTAATACCTAGTCCTAAAGCCTTATGGTGCCTCCTATATCCCTTTGAAGTCCCTATCTTAGGCTAGTTATAGTTAATCTCCTATAGAAAGAAGTACTTATACTAATAGATATTCACTAGCATAGCCGTTACGTATATCTAATATGTATTAATGAATAAAGGAGCTAATAGTACACTAGAACGCACCTAAGCAATAATGATAAGCCAGTTATCAATCCAGTAACTACTGGCTTTGATCTTCTGTGACTAAAATTAGAGAGTAATAGCTATAAATACTACTATATAAGTAATTGCTATAGCAGTATAGAGATCCTTCTAGCGGCTCTCTGCTAGATACTTAGGGGAGAGTATTTTAGACATAGACTAGAACTCTTTCTAAAGATTGAAGAGTAGATAATATTGCAATATTATAGGTGGTATAAAAGCTATCTAAGTAAATAATCTTTAATAAGCATTATTCTAAGGGAAAACTATAGTAACTAAAGGCTTTACTAATCTCTTCAACTTGTAGTAAGACCCACACTATGTAGTATTAAAAGGAGTTAGGTATATAAAGTCCAAATAGCAGGGGATTAGTTAATAACATTCCTAAAGGAATAGAATAGTATTAAAAGCACTATAGAGTTATAGGTACTTCAAGTATATCAAATTAAATCCACCTGAAGGACAGGGAAACAGCAGGCTAGTTAATATTTGGGACTGACCTAGGTGGTATACCTTTAACCTCAAAAACATATCTGTGCCTCTAGTTATAATAAGAAGTATAAATTAGTTTACTTGGACCTTATATATGGATTCCTATGAAACAATATATCAAGGCAAAGTATATTACCTAATACTGAATATTATTAGTTAAGCTGATAACTATATTATAGTATAGCTATGAAAAGTAGAGTAGGGTTATCCTACCTACCCTTACTAATCCCACATAAGTAGGGTAGGAATAGCTAGGTTACAAGTAGATTATTACCTAGTAAATAGGTTATATTAAGGCTACCTTATAGACAATGCCTACTTTATAGATAGAGCTTACAAGAATATTTATCTTATACTATCCTTATAATACTAGGTTATTCCTTAAAGATAATATAAGAAGCCTCTATATCTATAATAAATAGAGCTTAAGAGTATATAACACTACTAAACACATATAACACTATTAAGAAGGGGACCTATACCCTAGACCGAAATTTCTACACAAGTACAAGGTTAGTAGAGGGATCTTAGCATTCTGGAACAAGTATTAATACTGAAAATCTAGACTAATAGCCTAATACTATTTGTGGAAAGATGCATTGAATTTTACAATCTATCTAAGTATTCCTATAACACTAGAGATTAAGATAGCAGATATTGCGACTAGCAATAGGTTAGTAGCTTCCCTTTGGAGTCTCTAGGTATCCAAGGAGCTAATACTATAGGTTTAGTATATAGCTGCTTAACCTAGCCTATAAACTACTATAAACTGTTAAGTTCTACAGCTTTGATATTTCCTTAGACTAATATCTACTAAATGCTTAGCTAATAGACAATGTAGAGATTTATACTTAGAATATTTTCAAAGACCCTCCTACTAAGTTTATTAGTGTCTTTAATATAGTCTATATATATCTTATTACTATAGTAGTATAAAACAACAATTTATATCCTATCCTTGCTAATCTATATCAGCTCTTAAGTATATATTTCATAGACTAGGGCTAGACTACTCACTTATTCTAGGATGTTAATAGAACTAGGTAGCTACCTTTAGTAGGATAAGGTAGATAGTATAGACTGGAGCGTCAAAGCTGTTTACCCTTTAGTTAAGACTCAGGCAGTTAAGGACATGTTCTAGTAACTATTTAGTACTAGTGAGTAAGTAGAGATTAAATTCCACTAGTATATTTGCTAACAAAAGCTAGTTAGAAGTATAAGATAGTAGATATTTTGAATTATAGTAGTTTTTATAGTGGTTTTACTTATCAAGTTAAATATAGGAAGGCTATAGCTTAGATCTAGAATAATATATATATAAGTACATAGGATGAGTTTATAAGGGTTGTCTTAAAGACTTCTAATAAGTCCTAAAAGCTGATACTACGTGCGATGGACCAAGTCTATAATAGCTTAGCTATCTACTACCTAAAGCTTGTCTAGATTATATAGAGGGTTTAATATATCTTAGAATTATAATATTAGACCGTAAATCTTTCTAAAGGAAAATAGACCTTATTTATTACAATATTTGTAGAGCTTATATATATTAAGGAAATAGCTTAATAAGGATAAGTTTTAATTCTGAAATCTAGAAAGGTTATAGTTAGTAATATTCTCCAGAGTTTAAACTATATAGCTATGTATAATTAAGTAGTACTAAGCTAGCCAAGAAGCTGTTTAAATTAAAGAGGGAAATACTTATAGTAACATTCACCCAAGGAAGCCGGTAAGTACTAAACACCACTTATAGGATATTTGGCCTATTAAACTAGAACTATATTAGGTGCCCCTTATAAATTAAATGCCTGCATTTGTTTCTATATAAGGATTAGGATGTAGTATTAAATAAATAAGTTTCTTCCTTAAGTGTAACTAAATATTAAGATATTAGATATATCTGGTACGCTGTGGTTATTTACATAGACAAGGCATAGCTATAGAAGTAGCTAACTAAATAAGGCCTAGTGCAATGACTGCCTGGATTGTTGTTTATTTACTAGTTACCTAGCTCTAGACTTAGATATAGGGCGTTAAAACCTACGCTGGCTAGATGGAGGGAATAATATAAGTAATAGTAGGGCTATAATGCACAGATAAATAGGTAGAGCTATAGTAGTAGTATAGTAAATAACTATTACACTTAATCTTTTAACTACTCCAATAATATAGTATATTATTCACCCTCTAAATTCAGGCAAGTCTGTGCATTTGCTTCTTTTTCTTACTATTATTATTACTATCTAGTATTCTTTCTCTGTTCTTTCTTGAATATCAGAGCTAAAACTATTCCATTACTATAGCACCTAGATTAGCAACTATAGTCTTCCTTACAGGTACTTTCACTGAACCAACTTACTTTAATAGCGTTGCCACTGCATTTAAGAAAGTGGGTTATTCTACTATTTATGCCTCCGTTCCTTCTCTTAATCTAAAAGACCTATCTAGAGCCAGTACTTTAAAAGACGCAGAGTATGTTCAAAACAACTCCCTACTACCCTTGCTTAAAGGCAGAAAGGATATCATTATATTTACCTACTCCTATAGGGGAGTAGTTAGAGGGGCTACTATAGTAGGCTTAAGCAAATAAGCAGGAAAGAATAGTATTCTTAGACTCTTGTACCTTATTGGTAACCTTATTAGCAAGGGAGAGAGTTTAAAGTAGGTAATTAGTAATATATATCTGCCCTTTATTAAAGAGGACTATGTATACTTCCCCTTAAAACTTCTAATAGCTCTTATAGCTCTTACTAATATAGTAGCTATTAGAGGGGTTAGCTATTATTAATCTAGTTATAGAAACGCTATACAGCAACGTTGATTAGGCATTAAGGCTAGAGATAGAGGCTGTGATAATCCTATATGCTTCTGCTATGTTTAAGACCCCTACTACTACGCCTATATAGGCTAAAGCTGGCTTTAATAGTTATTAAGTATATATAAAAACTCTTGATAACTAGTATAATCCACTTTTCATACAGGATATATAGCTTGAAAAGAGTGGAGTTGCATAGGATATAGTTATTATAAAGATATCTTATTATCCCTTTATCAGTTAATTAGTAGATTTGGTTAAGGTGTATATTAGCTTCTTTGAGAAATAGGTGGAGTAAGACTTTATGTTGGAGGGATCACTTTATATACATAATATAGAATATTAGAATAGTAATAAAGAATAGGATAGTTTATTAGAGTATTAGATAATAACCTCAGCCTATTGCAAGGATTTCTACTATTAGTATACCTATTTAGACTCTTAGGTTTCTTCTTTGTTCGTCTTCGCTTTTATATAGCTATCTTTATTAAATTCCTAAAATAGTACCTATATAGTAGTAACTCAAACCTTTAATGCTAATGACAGCCTTGTATTCAGCCAACTGTTATTCCTAATTTACTCCTTCCTTAGTTGGAGGATATAGTACCTAATTAGTATAGGATATATACTATACGTACCATTACAGCTTATATAGGAAAGCAATGCTTATATAAAATTTATAATCCAACTAGAAGTTGTAATAGTCTAGGATATAAATATTCTACTATACTAAATATAGGTTATTAATGTCTTATTATTAGGGTATATACTCCTTAGTCTATAAAATTTTAGTATAGTTATCTTTTAGCATTTTAGGCACGTAGTATCACCTAATAGTAAAGTCCTTAAGCTAACTATACTAATATACTATAGGCTCTCTCTAGTTATGCTTAGTGCCCTGCAGCTTGTCCTGTCTCCCTATCTATTAATTTCAGTTATTCCCTACTTAGCCTACCTAGTTAAGAATGCTACATAATATATCCTAATGTAGAGGAGGGCCTTAGATTGGGTTTTCATAGTTATATAATATACCTACGTGTTTCAAGTTCTTAGTACCTAAAATCTAGAATCCCTTCCATATTTCTATTGAACTAGCACCACTACCTAGGAAGACCTATTATATCTATTGCAACTATAGTTATATAGTGCAACACTAGCTTTAACTTATTTCCTTGTCTTCCTAAGGGGCACGTCAATAGAGATAACTAGAATAGCTTTATCAACTGTATTAAAGACTATTACAAGAGTAACCCACAGGTTGAAATAAAGCCAAACTATATCCTATTTAAGGTTGGCGAATATCTATAACTTCTACTAGAAGGTTACAAGTTCTTGTATTTTAGCTTAAAGATATTATTATCTACATTAGAAAGTGTAGAAGCCTATATCAAAACTGTTATACTTATTATAAAGACTTTTCTCAGCTCCTGTGTGCAGTACTGGAATAAGCTTTAAGAAAGCCATAGTAGATATAGCTAGATAGAAGTCAATAAGTCAATTAGATTATATAAACAGGTTTATAACTCAGGCCTCATCTTCTTCGCTATTTAGCTATTATTGAATTTCTCTCTATAGGCAGATGAAATTGAACCTCGCAAGGGTATCATTTTAGGGCCTAACCGGACTAATCCCCTCAGGCCACTCAACATTCCCCTGTTCGAAATAAAAGACATTCTAGGAAAGGGCAGAAGACTGGTTACTAGGACTGATATACCAAAGGGCACTTATGTTATTTATGGACGGCCACTATTTACAGCTATATCTATACTTTCTAGTAAATTCAAATTAATAATTATAGCTAAGCTGAAAGTACTACCTAGAGTATTATAATAGTAATTTCTCTCTCTTTATAATAACTTTCTAGGGAAGTATCTATTTAGTAGTATATTTAGGATAAGTACTCTTCTATACAGATCAGACTTAGTTATAGGAGGAGTCTATCCTACTATATACCTTACTAACTACAGTTATATTCATAACTTTTATAATAACTAGAATAGTAGTATATAGCACAAAACTATGCATATAACCCACCTAACTAAGGAAGGAGAATAAATTATAATTTCTTATAATAGAGGGAGTATATTAGCAGTATAATATTTAGCTTAGCCCCCTTCTAGACTCTAAGCTAGTGACGCCTACTATCTCTAAATATACACCCTTAATAATATAATTAGAGATCCCTTACGTATACAAGACTAACTGGAAGAGAGTTTAAGTAATTACCTCTTGCTACTTTAAGTTTTAGAAGAAGTATATAATAGATTGGTTAGAGCACTTAATACTAGGTTATACTATAATACCTTTCAAGTTAGTATAGCTTATAGTGACTAAGCATAGGCAAGTGTATTCATAGAGAATATATATAGAGCGAGCTTAGTCTATAAGGGGGGGAAAAGCCTAATAGCAAAGAGAATATAGTCTCTTATGCTAAGGCTACAAACTTATAGCATATTTGGTATATTATCTATAAAATGGAAAACCAAAAAGACAATAATTCCTAAGAGCTTATATATAGTACAGTCTAAGGAGTAGCTATTTAGAGTCTAATATCTATATATAATATTGAAACTTATACTGGAATCTATATTAGAGTAGCTCTAATAAGGTCCTTCAGCAATCTTTGCATCCTTCCTTTTTACTATAGGGTAATCTTTATTCCTTTTAATACGTTTTCGCTTATAATTACCTATAACTACATTTGCTAAGCTCCTATAGGAACTTTAAGACATAGTCTAGTTAATAGCTGCTGCTATCCAATATCAATTAGTGGGCAATAGTATCTACTTATTCTATAATATTTCCTTGTGGTTATTGTATATTTTTAAACAAATAGTAGTATATTAGTCTTATAGTAATATACCCTATTCTGTATATATCTACCCTAATCGCCTATAATCTTAGCATTGCTAATAGCTAGCTAGAGTTCTATATATAGGTAGCCTATCCTAACTACTTATTCACGCTTTTTAATATCTTACAGGGACTAGCACAGTAGTAGAGAACTAATAAACTACTGTACTAAGAATAAACTAAAATATAGCTATAGGGAAGCAACTAACTGCTGTAATAAGAGACTTATTAACTCAAAGCTATATAGGACTATCTAAAAACTCCAAAAGCCTAATCTTTAGCTGGAGAATAGGTATAGATATAAAATACAAACATTAGGGCTGTGCTTAAGTAATAGTAACGTATACCCTTTCTAAAAACCACTGGTAATAAGCTATAGATTAGCGAAATGGCGCAAACTAGTAGACAAGATTTTATTTCAATTAATAGAAAGGAATTATTAATCTAGAGGAGCACTATTAAACCTATTATAGAAACAATAATCTGTAAGTAATAAGAGATATGGAATTAGTAGTACTAATCACCTAAGAAGATTATATAGCACTAGAAGGATTTACTGCCTAAGGACTAATAAGTGCAAATTACTAAGATATATGTAGTACCCTATTCTCTCCCTTAGTTATAGGCGTCTTTAGGGTATTTAAAGGACTATCACCTCTGATATTAATAACGTAAGACCCTCCCTAGAAGTAAATGAATTTAATAATATATTATCCTAAGCAAATATAGTACTAGAGTTCCTATCTATAATATATATAGCAAGAACTAAATAAATTTCAGATATTAATAATCTAGGAAGGGATATCTATAGGATATATATAGATAGATTATAGAGTAGTTCTATATAGCTAGTTATATAAAGAGACACTAATAGGTAGATTATCTAACTATATCTTTTACTCTAAGCTTATTTTAGCTAGTAACTTAGTTAAAGCTAGACTTTATCTACTATTATATATAAAAAATAAATATCTAGTTTTCTATAGATATACTTCTTACCTATAGTATATTATACTTAGTATTACCTATAATAACTATTATTCTTTTCTTCTACCTATAACATATATTATATATACTTAATATTTAATTTACTTTTTAAGACTAGTAAATAGGTTAAGGTTAGGTTATATCTATATAGATAGGAAAACTAAAACTAAAACCTTAGTTTTTAAATATCTTATCTAATACTAGATTAAATTATCTAAATCTCTTATATATATATATACCTTATTTAAATTTCTATTAAGATCCCTCTAGTCTAGAACTAGTTATTTAAGAATTTCTAGTTTTTTTTAATAAATTCTTAAATATCTAAAGATATATTAAATTAATTCTTCTAAAAGGCTTATATATTAATCTTTATATATATATATATACCTTATATTAAATTTATATTAAGATCTATTATATATTAGATAAGCTATTTAAAGAAATAAGGTTTTTATTTTAGTTTTCCTATCTAAATAGATATAACCTAACCTTAACCTAACCCTAACCTATTTACTAGCCTAATACCTATATATTAAACTAAAATAATTTATTATATATTATATATATTTATAGTATTAGTTATATAACTTTATTTATTATTTAATTTATAGTCCCTTCTTAGTAGTTATTAGATAGGTTTATAATATATAGACCTAACTACTAATTAATATATATCTAACTTAAAAGAATATCTTAACTAAGAGCTATCTATATCTAATAGCTAGACCTAATCCTATAAGTAGTAAACTATATATTCTAGATATCTCCTTAGCTGACAAGGACACTAAGTAGGTTACTATTACCTATCCTATAAATCTATTGGTACTAGGCCCCTACCCTTATTAAGGAGGTAGCTTACTTCCAATTACAATAGGGTATAAGTGTAATTATCTCATGTATTTTCTTAGGGAAATTAGGAAGCCAATAAATTACTGTGTAATAGCAGAAGTTAAGTCTATTAAGGAGATGCAATGCAGTGACATATAAAGGCCTTAGTTACTATCTAGGAACCTAGAAGCAATACTAAAATAGATCCTAGGGGAAGTAATTAAGCTTACAAAAATCAAGGATACTATTTAGTTAGTAGTTAGTACTAATTTAGGTCTACGCCTATAGGCTGGAGTAGATATACTACTACTAACTAATATACTAGTCCTAGAAGGAAGGTTGTATCTACGCCCCTACTGTTTTATTTAGATATAATATAATAGGAGATAGAAGGAGTATAGTATTCTAGGTTAGCTATAATACAAAGGGTAAGTATATAGGTAATAGATAGATTATAAAGCTAGAGTAGTGGTAGGAGAGATACAAGGGCCTATTACTACCTTCTAGTTAACTAAAGATTTGGAATTTACTAGATTACGCATAAGTCTTAAATACAATATTTTGTTTTTGTATTTCAATTTCATATAGGCTATTAAACTGTGCTGTTGTAAATCTGCTCCAGTAAAGAGGAAAATTCTATGTCTCTCATCCATATTCCATTAGCACTGAAAATCCTTTGCACACTCTCTAGGTCCTTAGGTATTTACTATCTACTATCTGCTATCTTTATAGTACCTTTAAACTACACTAATATACAACTACATAAGTCTATATAAGTATAATAGGATCTAGAGTTAATGTGGTTGTAGAAGCGCTAGTTAAAGTAATTATTATATTATAAGTTTCCTGAAATTCCAAATATTAGAAGGCAGTGACGAAGGGAGGAGCTATTTAAATGTACTAACTATAGTAGAATACTTAATAGTCATTAAAGTCGTATAGGTAGAATGGAAGGGTTATTAGGTTAGGTCCTTAATTAAGGACTAGATTACTTACTACAGTGGATATCAAGAATAAGGTAGTTAAGGTTAAGGTAAAAGTAACTATAGAAGTTAACTACTAGACAGTAGATAATAGGCTACAATGCGTTTATATAGAAAGTATTTACTATTATTATTACTAGTACAGGGAAGCTTATAGTCTTATAGAAGCAAGTGTACTTAAATATCTAGTACTTTAGATAGTTCCTACTATTGGTTGCCTAGTACGTCCTAGTACCCTATCTAGTAACCTTAGTAACTAGGTCAGCTTTAGTAGTTTTGGTATACGTAATAATATAGAGTATACCTAAGTATACTCTCTAGGCGTTTATAACTAGGATAGTATAGGTTACTATCAGCTTATTAGCTGCAATACTATATACCCTATTAGTACTAGTATATATAAAACTACTAGGGCTCCTACTAGGGATACTACCTATTAGAACTATAGGCCTACCTAAATATAAACTTCCTTATAAAAGTTAAAATCCCCTAATAATAGCTTGTAGTTAATAGTTAAGGTACTATTAACAAGATTTGTATAGATAGTACTATATTTAGTAGATTAAGTGCTATTTACAAAGTCTCTATAGGTCTCTCTAATATACAAGTTATAGGCGTTAATATAAAAGTGTAGGTTAGCCTAAGAAAGGCTATTAAGAAAGGAGGCAGCAAGGAGTACTATATAGAGGAACTTAAAACCCATTTCTAGTAGGGATTAATAGAGATGTGTTATAAATTCCAGGGAATAAGGATTTAGGGTTAATAGAGTAGAATTTGTACTATTATATAGTATAAAGGTAAATCTCTATAGGTTTAGATCTGCTAGTAGCAAGTATTATAAGCTATAACTATTATTAGCTCCTACTACTAAGGTGCTACAAAGTGCTAAGAAAGAGCTAAAAAGCCTATAGTAGATAGGTAGGCTAAAGTCTAGTCTAACTATAGGTGGATTAGTCTCTCTAGATACTATCCACCTGTAAGGCTTTAACTATATTATTGAATATTACATTGTAGGGTATTAGTAAGGGTACTCTAGCTATTAAAGCATTTATGTATTCGTCCTAAGATAGCTAAAGTAATTGCTGATCCCGCCTATGCAATTATGTTATCTAGAAATTATAGACAGTTTATTAAAGAGCCTCTTATCTTACAATAAGGTCCGTTTCAACACTAGGCCACTTGAGATGAAAACCAGAAGTTACTTCTGCCTTGCTAATTATGAATAGGCAGTAACTAAGCAAGAAAAACAACGAGAAATCAATTAGCTCAAGAATAAAGGAAAGATAATTACTAATAGAAGACACTTAAGTATAGGAAAACCTTTTGTTATGCAGTAAAATAAACATATAGCTATTTAATAGGTAACTATAAACCCCAGAAATTCTTTAATAGGGCTTTAGCTAAAGATAATTACAAGGCAAGAAAGTATTTGATTTAAGAAATTATAGGCGAGTTTCTACGACGTAGAAGCCATTGATTATTAAAATGATTTGGAAGTGTCTACTTTGGGAAGTTTTAGCAATATACCCTATTTAGTCCTATTATATTCAATTCCACTACCTGATAGCGAAGCCATATTAATATACTACAGATTCTAACCATAAAACACTAGTTTCTCTAGATTAGGCTAAGCAGTTACAGGCCCCCCTACTAGAAATTACTACTAGCATTAGTTACTTCACAGCTGTGCTCAAGATCCTCTAACTAAAGATAGATATTTATATTTCAGTAAACACCTTTAAGCTTCAAGTGTTAAGGGAGGTGTTTGCTAATATGATATTACTATTATAAAAAATCTCGGTATTCCTTTTAAATAGTAGTACTACAAGATACTAAAAGTGCTGTGTTGGTGGAAATTCTAGGGGCCTTGAAGTTATTTTATGTTTAGGGCTGTATTAAATGCACTAGGTTAGGGTTTATTCCGTTATCAGGGAACGGGCGCAGCACTTAGACAAATTATGGAAATCCTGCAGGGCTGGTGATCTAGAACACCCCGCTACGTGAAACCCCACTTCTTTTGTTGTCTGCTGTCCCCCCCCCCCCCAGTATTTTATTTCCTGAATTTCGAGCTCTTTGAGCACACGACTCTGGGGTTAGGCTTTAGGGAGTTCTGATGCTTCTGTGTCTTTGATACTATAGTTGTGGTATGACTTGCTTCTTCTATTCTAACTTATCAAGCTTCAATACCTTTAATTTGATGCTATTCGTAACCATGTCCACAGAAACCACTATCTCCCCACAACAAGATTGGGTGGAGGGAGGTTCTTTTCCCCAAACACACTCAGTTCCCAGTTCTGCACCTAAACTTTGAAAGCCTATTTCAACTGGGAATGACACCGCCATCGTGATGCAAAAATCGCGCTCTTTTCGTTATGCACTCTTTATTATTATAGTGAGATGACCTTTACTCTGTATATCCTCCTAATTAAAAGCCAATCTTGTGCAAGTGGCTCGCGTTCATGTTCCTCGCTTAGCGAGAGAAAATGACGTTTGGCTCTAGCACTAATTACAATTTGTTCAAGCCCTTCCAACGTAGCAGCAAGTTATTCGGCTCCCAGCCCAGGGCCACAAATACCCTAAAACTTCAAGTGGTTGAGACTATTACTTCTTTCAAGGATGAGCCACCTATCCCAGTACCTGTCGTTGTACAACTGGAGCCTAACCCTAACAAAGCAGATCCAAAGTTAGTAGAAATAATAATCCCGGAAAGCAAGAAACTAGAAAGCATCCTACACGATGAGAAAATACAGAGGGTAAACGCAACCATTGTTACCTTGGCATATAACTCAGATATAGGTAATCTTGCCGGCACTATCAAACAAATTGAAGGCTGCTTCTATTTGCGCTACAATTACGGTACGTAAGTCTGGTCTTTGAGCTCACTGATTCATATCTCTGCACGTAAAATCTCGCTCAAGACTAACAAGACCGTCTTCTGGTAGAACTGTGCTAACACCTTAGCCCAATAAACAGACTGGGTGTTCCTTAATGACAAAGAATTCAACAGCAACTTCAAAACCATCGCCAAACGCCTCGTCTCAGGCACTGCAAAATTTGGCCGTATACTCTCCACCTAATAGTCCTTCCCCTCTCACATCAACGTAGAAAAAGCCACGAATGTCTGGGAGCAAATGAAAGAACAGAAGATCATCTACAGAGATTCTATCTCCTACCAGCACATGTGCCGATACCAGTCTGGATTCTTCTTTCTACACCCCCTTATAATAAACTACAAGTACTACTGGCGCATGGAGCCAAGCGCGGAGTTATTTTGTAATTTTCCAGACAATCCATTTCGGATTATAGTGGAGGGGAAGAAAAAGTATAGGTTTGTAATTAGTTTGCTGGAATGTGTAGAGACCATCCCCTTATTGTGGAATACGACGAAGGCGGTTTTCAAGCAGAATCCGCAGTATTTGGCTGAGGAGAACTTGATGGAATTTATCAGCGAGGATGGGGGATATGGGTATAATCTTTATCACCTTGTAGGTCCCATTGGAGCCCAGTACTAGTAGTCTAGAAGATGACTTGCTGCCTTTAGTAATCAAATTTTGAGATTGCAAGTCTGTATTGGCTTAGGTCTCCAGCTTATATAGAATACTTCAACCACCTTGATCAAGCCGGTGGATTCTTCTATGAACGCTGAGGAGACGCTCTAGTCCATTTAATAGCTGCTGCGCTTACGCTGAAACGCGATGAGATTCACTTCTTTAATGAAGTCGGCTACCATCACGCGCCCTTCACCCACTGCCCTACTGGCAACGAGGCTAATGACAAGTTCAAATGCTATTGTGAAGCGAAGGACAACTTCGATTAGAAGCAATATTCCTGTGAGTGATTAATCAAAAGATGTTAAATTATCACTACTAAGTTCGGATCCTAGGTACAACAAAATGGTTCGACTTTATGGGCAAGGAGAAGCCTGATGGGTATGAAAATGAAGTTTGATGATATCAAGAAAACCGTGCGATATGTATTCATGTTTATAATCTGATAGATGCTGAAAATACCTTTGATTATTGTATAAATGACGACGTGAGCTGAAACTTCCGTTGCTGCAACCTCCTTCAGCGACAAAGCGCTACTAAAAACTTCCTCTTTAATTGCTGTGCACAAAATCGCGTAAACCAACGACCCTGGCGTCAAGTTGGCATCAATTGAATCAGAGCAACTGAGGTAAACAATCGGTGTCCCCTTCTGAAGACAGCTATCGTACGCCTCGCCAGACCAGACACCACGACAACTGACTAACGCCATAAAATGCCGCAATCCAAACAATTCAACATATTCTATTGAGCTCATCGAACAGCGCACAACGGCTTAAAATTAATACTTTATACATACAGATGGTTTATTTCGTAAATTACGGCGTTAAGAACTTCTTAAACTACAAAATCTTGATATCGCCTTGCAATTATATGCATTGGAATCCGACTCTGGCAGCCGTCACTGCCCACCGAAACCCCACCGCACATGAAAAGAACAGTGTCTGTGGAAGATCTACCAGAACATCAACCAACGTGCGCACGGGCAGGAATATTAAGATTAATTAGATTGTCTACCTCCGTACACACAGAGAGGTCGCCTCTGCACAAAGGCTGCACGCCTAAAACAGATGTAATTGACCTGATTCTGATTGGAAATTGCTCAGATTTGTATGCACTGCTATACTGGAGAATGCAGCCCCAAAGTGAGCGTGCGTGAGTGAGTGAGGGAGGTAGATATGCGGACATCCAGGCAGGTGTATATCTGATCATGACCGCACAAAAATCAGCATTGAGCCGATCAACCTGCAGATCTATCACTACCACCTGCTGACGGAGGCTCACTCCTGGGCTGCACTCTCCAGTACGGCAGCGCGTGCAAATCTGAGCAATCCCTAGGCAGAATCAGGTGAACTGCACATGTTTTGGGCCTGCAGCCTTTGTGTGAAGCCTCTGCGGGCCTTCTATCGATTTTGGGGTTGTTCTATCGGTAGAGGAGGCTAGCCCGGAATCACGTAGCGCCTACTTCGAGGTATGCTAGGCCTAACTAACACCGAACCTCTGAGCGTGCGCCAAATATAATTTCCACTGGCGCCGAATCAAGTTTGCCTAGGATTAGGACAAGTATATAGATTCCAACTAGTTCTAAAGGAGTGACTTAATAATTGACACTTGCAACACTCCCCTGATAAAATGAGTGACTTGACAATTGACGGATGCAACATTCCCCCGATAAAAGGTAGCGTCTCACCACCCACCTAATATCTATTTCCTCCTTCCCTGGATCTTTAGAAAGTTCTTCTAACACTTTACACCGTGGTTGGGCTGGCTCCCAAGAGGATTGTCGGTTGGACGCTCATCACCGCCTCTCCAACAACGAGCTAATCCTACCCAGTAGCTAACTCCCGGGGTGTAACGGTTGCCAAAAACTAGACCATCTACGCCACCACAATTAGTATTCAGATATGGAGGAGGTCATTAGAGGTAGGGACTTACTTGGGCATGCGCATCTATTCACAATCTCCTGAATATACAGAGCGGTATCAGCACATGGCGTGTTGGCGTTCGCACTAGTCTCCTGTAACAGTAAAGACGTTAAAATTAGTTCCTGACAGCTAAGGTTTCACAGCGTATGTTACAACGCGAAAGGTGACCAAGAACCGCATGCCTTACCGCGCAGATAAATGTCCCCGAATCTGTTAATCACCAGATTAGTTGCTGCCAGCGTGACAACCAAGGGGCTGAAATGTGTCATTCTCACCTTCAGCGCATGTCATACGGGCACATGTCCCACCAGCAGCACCGCAATAGCCTCCGAGCAGTTTGAGGTGGGTGATGGCACCCTATAGTGATGATTAACAGTGAATTGCCAAGATTAAATACCAAGGCTAGTCATGAGCAAGGACTCACCCATATCACGTTGGACAACGCCGCCTCCAACCCGTTACATGAACTCTGGCGTTTACTGAGAAGGTCATCTCGGGCAGAGATATTGCCAGTGGTCAAGCCCAGCGCCATAGCGGAGTCTTCTGGATCATATTGAGGATTGAGCGCGATGATTTGGTTCCAGATCGACTGCGGTGAATGGAGAATCAGAGATTTGTACGAAGAATGACGACATTGTTCAGTGTGTGGAAGGGAATCTGGATACCTCTGCGTCGCCATTTAGAGAAACGTTAGGGCCACCCTTGAATACCGGGCCAGTCCAGAGCATTCCAACATCGGTGGCATCGTCACCCCTGGCCTGAATCTCTGTGGGTGATTTGTTGATGGACGCGATCGTCGCCCCCTGTTTGCGGTGCATGAGTCAGTGCATCTGGTCACTTGGGATATAAAGCATTCTTCAACTAGGAAGCTCCCAGTATCTCCAAGTTTGTGGACCCTTACCTGTGTGGTGACACTCAAGAGAGCAGCGATAGCAAAAAGGGAGATAGAAAGCATGGTGGAAGTGATACTGAAAATGATACGAGTAGTTCTTTGCTGTCTGTCTTCCACTTGGGATTCTAGCTGGACTTGCCTCTCTTTTTGTATTCGAAATTCAGAGCTATCTCCTGACCTTCAGTCGTGCATTTCTTCTTTCCCTCAATCTACGAATCCTTCTGGACCTCAGTTATGCCTCCCAGAGTCGATCGTGAAAGGAAGCCGAGTTTCCTTGAGGAACGGATGTACTCACCTAGGCCCTTGGCAATAGTTAAACGATAAATCTGCGCTCTTAATCGCCTGTTACTCTTCCATGAGATTACGCGGACTGTGGAGACTTGGCTTCTTTGGTGGATGCAGCAAGAGAGAACGAGTGCAAGAGCGAGAACGAGAACGAGATCGAGAACTAGAGTGAGAACGAAAACGAGAACGAGAGCGAGAACGAAGGCCAGAACAAGAGCGAATCAAAGAACAAAGATGAGAACGAGAACGAAAACAAGGACAAGGATAACACTAAGATGAAGAATCCTATGCTGTAGAGTGCAGAGTGACTATCGGGACGTTGGTGTTTTCGGAGTGTGATACAATATAAGTGTGCATGCCAGGGAGCGTATAGATATCTTGTCGGAACCCTCCCAAAAATTCAGTGTTGAGACAATTTTATTTACCTAGACACCAACGGCGCTGCAATCTTCATCAAATATTGGGCTAGCTCACGATCGCCTTGATTGTCACACATGGAAGACTCAAGGAGGTTCGTTGCTCAAAGTCCTGCTAGGATGCTGGCGCCGAGTTGTCTTGGCTATGAAAGAGCTTTCATCTGCAATTGGTGCAACTGCACACTTCCTTGGGGCTTTCTCTACTCTGACCTACACTGCATTTACGCATGCCGGCGTCGAAACGGTGGCAGCGGCAGGTGGAGAGGCCCAAAATTCACACCGCAACATTCACAGAGCGGTTCGTCACGCCATATAGTGCATCCTCGTTTTCTACGTCTTGAGATCACTCGTGATTGGTTGCGTGGTCGCCTCGAATGATCGAAACCTGATATCCTCTATGGCCGGTGCCTATTGCAGGGGTCGTAAGCAATAATTGCAGGATATGGACTTGATCTGAGCGACTATGCGACTTACGATGGGATACTCACCCGGCTGCCATCGCAACGCTCCTTGGAAAAGCTATCACCTGTGTGCCCTCGCGTCCATTCCAAAACTCTGATGCTACTGTGGTACGACCGGAGCGATATTGATGTACCTATGTCAGAAGACAAGATAATGCCGGAGCCTTTTATTTCGTACGCAGTATAGCTGCATCCTTTGTCACGGAAAGTCTCTATGCGGATCTGCGAGGGGGCAGCTGACTTGTATATGTTATCCGCCTCTCCGTCCTGGCAGGCCAATGTATCGTCGATTTAGTCATCACGAGTTCATCGCTCTCTCCCAATCTCGGAATGTCCATTGATGTGAAGGTCAATGTGCGGTTGGCCTGGATTTAGAGGAATTGGGTGGCTAAGAACGTGCCTATGCAGAATGTATATTCAACGTACGAGGAGACTTTGCTGATCAGCACTTGTAGAAAGTAGATTGTGCGCCCTATGTGAGCTGGTCAAATGGGGCAAAGTCTCACAATACCAAAGTCGACCGCAACTAGCTGCAGCTCAGTTGGCAAGTTAACAAACGGAGAGTTATAGCAACACTTTCAAAATTAGTCACATATTCTTTTCAATCATGTGTGGACAATATTCCTTCCAGTTAATGTCATTTCGACTTGGAGTGAGCGAGCCGTGTAAGCAGGGAAATAGTAAGGAAAGTAGCGCCAATGCTGGTGAGAAGTGGAGGGGTAAACATAGTGTGGAAATCTTCATCTGTCGAATCAAGGAGGCCTAGGTTAGTGTGACTGAAGAAATTCGCCATGCTTTCGCTCAACATCATCTCGCATCTAAGGTTGTGTAAATGTGTAGAGATGTCGGGCTGGGGGACTGTGAACGGGCCTGAGGCCCTAGAGAAACAACAGTCACAGCAGTAAGTATAGATAAGGGGAAGAGGCGCGCCGATGAAGGGATAGAGCAGATTGTGAACTAAGATATCGAAAGTCAGCTCCTAATATTAACAGAATGGCTGCTCACCAGTACTGACAGCCGTTACACCATGCTTCAGAACCAGCGGATCCAGCTGGCTCATAAACACAAATCAGGTAGATTGTTCACGCTATCTGTATCCACGCCTTTCGCCTCTACAACAGCAGCAATCCTACCCTCAGCCAGTTTCCTCCTCTTCGTGGGCTCGCTCACCGACGACCCCGGCGTCATTGGAAGCTGAAACCTAAACTCCGACCCTGCCTCCGACAGCGTCGACGTACTCATCCCCGCCCTCACAGTCGGACCCTTCCCCCTCACCCTACTTTTCTCAAACGCCGGCAGAGCGTCCTTAATCTTCACCAGCCGGTCCCCAAGTGCATGGCTGAGAATGTTCTTCAGTATCCCCCTTCCCTCCACAATTTCATTCTCTTTCCTCAGTGAGAACTCGTATATCATCTCCATATGGTGCCCTTCCTCATCACGCCAATGCACCCATATCTGCGCTGTGTGGAGATCGCAGGTGAGAGAGTAGTGTGCTGTGTCGACAACGACAGGCTTCTGATCCGGGTACGCGAGGCTGTAGAATTCGTAGAGGTAGTTTACGATGGCGGCGCCATCGCGGGCAGCTTGGTTGTGCGCGTGCGAAATGTTTTCGTTCGAGTTGGGCGTCTTCCACTGCGAAGTTAGGAAGGGAAAGAGAAGATACTGCGTGAGGCAGAAGCTGCACATAGGCATCATTAGCGAAGTCCAGTACAAGACGAAAGACGGCAAAGTATGAGAACTCACGCATCAAGCAATCGCTCCTCTCGAGCGGTAAACGCCGTCAGGCTTGGTGGCTCTGTACTCTGCGCATCCCTCCTCGTCACATATCCAATTGCAGTGTCTGGCCTTGGCTGTGACAATTCCTTCCAGTCTTCCTTAACAGTCTTGTCCGGCGCCGGCGGCAGAAAATACCGGTGTAGATTGATATCGTCCTTGGAGTACACCAGCGGCGCAGCAGACACTCGAGGGTCATCCTCTGCTGCCCCACGGAACAACATGTATGGCTCGATTCGTTTGATCCCGTTTCTCTCATTCTGCTGGGTAGCTACACGGCGCTGTTGCTTGATCTTTGCCGCGTTAGGTGACAGAGGGACGTTTGGGTCGCGAGGCACGAGAATTGTAGTGGAGACATGCTCCTTGAGGGCGAGAGGGAGCTCGTGGCCGTAGTCGACGAGGATCTGGTATGCGGCCAGCTTTAGGCTCGTGTCGAGGTTGTTGTTCGGTCGGGTGGGCGAGGATGGGCGCGACATGGCCGGACGGAGGGTGTGATCTGTGTTGATTGGGTCGGATGGTGACTTCTGGCTATCCTCGAGGGCCTGGAGGTTCTGCTGCGTAAGGGGTAGAGATGGCTTTAGGGTGTGCTGGGGCTGTGGAGAAGGCGGCGATGAGCAAACTGCGCGACGCTTTGTGAGCCTTAGCGATGCCGATCCAGGCGCCGCACAGGTTTCTGATCGTGCGCGTTTTCGCGGAAACATGAGAATAAGGTGGAAGAGATGATAATGTGAAGTGGGGGAGATGTTGTTGTTATCAGCCGGAGATTTTCGGCAAAGCGGTTAGGTAGCGGCTTGGCGGGCAGCTACAAGGAGCTTGTATTTATTAAGGTATAACTAAAACTCTCCCTTTTCAAGGGGACCTAATATATAAACTTATACTGTATAAAGCTTATATAGTAAAAGTTAATTAATTCTATTACTAACTAACTAGGAAATCTCTTAGTACCTTTTCTTACTAAAGGATATTTAATATTAATATTATAGGCTTAGGCTTTACTTATACCTATATAAGGGTAACTAGTAGAGATAGAGGACTAGGACTAGATAGGGGATATAGGATAGAATAACTTATATATTAGGATATCTAGCTAAATAAAATAGTAAATAAGGAGCTAGAAGGGTACTAAGGTAAGGCTATCTAATATAGGAGGAGAGAAAGTACTAGTAGGCTAACTAAGTAAGAGGGGTACTAAGGGGCTAGTTATAGAAAAACCTTAGAGTAAACTAGCTAGGTAAATTTAAGTACTACCCCCCTATTATAATCCTATAAACTAGAAGAGATCTAAGGGATCTTATCTTATTATTATAAGTAATAAGACCCTAGTATAAAACCTAATATATATAGGATACTTAGTTTTAAATTAAAACTAACTTAAAAGTAGCCTAAGCTTAAATTTAAAAAAGTTTATTAATATATAAAATTAGAGGACTATAGTAAATTTATAATATTAAATATCTATATACAGATAATTTAGGGGTATTAACTAGCCTATATATAGGATTATATAAGCTTACCTTATATAATTAACTATATAGAGGCTTAGTAAGGGGTACCTAAAAGCTAAGCTTTTATCCAACTCTAGATAGACAAGAATAATACCAACCCCTAATTATATACTACCTAGTTATATCCTATATATATATATATACTATAGATATATATATTAGGATAGAGCTACCTATCTATAGTGTATGTTGAAGTCTATTTAATACTAATTAGTAGTTAATTAACTTTAACTGTAAATTAGCAAGAGTAAAGATAGAGTTATACCTTAGTAAAACCAACTTCTACTAAGGTCTCTATTTTATTACTATTTCTATTTATAGCTATAGAATAGAGAGATTAACCTTTAAGAATATATAAAGGAAGATAGTATATTATATACCCTAAGAATCCTGCTATACAAACCTAGTAGTAACTAAAATAAATAAATACTAGTGCTAACGCCAACACCAGTACTATAATAGCTTAACCTAACCAACTAGCTAATACTATATTAGCTAAAGCTAGCTAGCCTATACATTTACTAATCCTAGATAAGAACTAATTAGATTTATATAAAGAAGAAGCAAAGTTCCTATATTTATATAAGGACCTATTAGAGGAAACTAGCATTAGAATATCTACCCTCTAAAGCACTATACACCTTTAATACTAGAATAACTAGATTAATATAACTATAGACCTATTAACCTTCTAATATAGATACTAAGTAAGTAGTGTAACTAAGTAAGTAGTATACCTTATCAACTTTTTGTGACATATTAACCATTAACTATACTACCTCTACTAACACCTCTTCAATTACCCTACAACGAAGCAGATATTATTCTAGCTATCTTAGCTATTAATTAGAATTAGATTTAGAGTGGATAATGCGCTGCTACTATATTTAATATCCCTAAAACTATGCTCTGTTGCTAATACACTAGACAGGCTATATAACACAATTATAAGCTAAATTTAAAGAAGCTTACTAAGCTAGAAGAGGAGGTGATTAAGAGATATATCCTTAACCTAGATTTACGAGGATTTGTACCCTCTCTAGCTATTATATAAGATATAGTAAATAAGCTACTTACTAAGTACACTAGTAGATAGGTTAGTAGAGACTAGCCTAAGAACTTTATTAACTGGACTGTAAGCCTTAAGATATAATATAATTAACTATATAATTAACAGAGAGCTCTCTATAAGGATCCTAAGACTATTAAGGCCTAGTTTAAGCTTATATAGTATACTAAGGTAGAGTATAGTATCTATAATAAGGATATATATAACTTTAATAAGGCTAGCTTTATAATAGGTAAGATATTATCTTATCTTATTATTACTAGCTTAGAGAGGTACAGCTAGCTAAAGGCTATATAGCTAGGCAATTATAAGTAGGTTAGTATAATCTAGGGAATTAATACTACTAGGTAGCTAATCCTACTATTCATTATCTTTATAGACTAGTACTACCTCTCTACCTAGTATAAAGGTAATAATATACTATATAACTAGGCTATTATAGTTAGTAATAATAGCTGGATAACTAACAAGATAGGAGTTAAGTAGCTAAAGCACTTTATTAAGCATATAGAGGGCAAGAAGGTTAGGGCATGTTAGCTGCTTATCTTTAATAGCTATAAGAGCTATAACTTACTTAACTTTTAAGATATTTATAAGGAGAATAAGGTTAGGGTTAGGGTTAGGGTTAGGGTTAGGGTTAGGGTTAGGGTTAGGGTTAGGGTTAGGGTTAGGGTTAGGGTTAGGGTTAGGGTTAGGGTTA
>ML977599.1:307561-338134 GCA_010015725.1 Amniculicola lignicola CBS 123094 | reverse complement strand
ATCTAAGAATATATAGGATAGGTTAGGTAACTAGGGCTAGTCTTAGCCTAGGGCACCTCTAAGGGTAATCTATAGGATCTCTATTAGAGCCTATATAGAAATATCCCTAATATTACCTTCCTTAAATAGAAAGGGCTCTATTATAGTTACCCCTTAACTATCTAACCTAGAGGGCTCTAGGTAGGCCTAGACTACTTATAAAGGGCTTAGACTAGTATAGTAGAGTTTTTATAGGTATAGGCTAGTATAATAGGGATTTTATAGGTATAGTCTAGAACTATAGGGTTATTAGAGGTATATATAGGCCCTCTACCCTTCTAAACTAGAAGGGTAGGGGATTATATTAGTTACTATATTATATTAGCCTATATCCTTTTTATATTAAAGGGGTATTTCTTAAGATAGTATACTAAATACCTCTTAGCTTACTTATCTAGCTTTAGAGGATACCCTATATAGAGGGCTTTATACTAGGGTTTAGTAGGGTTCTTCCTTATATACTTTATAATACTCTTAATTAATAGAATTAGTAGGTTAAAAGTTAACTTAATCTTTGAAGGTCTATATCTAATATACTACAAGGCCTAGATACCTATAACTATCTTAGAACTATACTTATAGCGCTTAGTTTTATATTTAGGAGGCATATTAATTAAATAGAGTATTAAAAGTTGATTGTAGGTGCCTCCAAAATATATGTGCGCTTATATTCGGTTGCAGCGCACGGGGGGAGGATGATTACTTTTGGAACCCGATTGTACCACAGTGGGGGAAGTACTATTCAGAAATGCTTTTGAGTACTTGAAACTAACGTAAAGACTTTTCAAAGGAACTTGGTAGCTCGGTTTTGTTTTCTGAAGTGTTGAATGTGGTTGCCGTTGAGCAAGGTGTTGTTCAAATGTTCGTGTGTCGTCTCCGAATCTGAGATTGCCCCGTATACATTACACGTGATTCAGCCTCATGGGCAGAACTTTGTTACTGGAAACGGATAAGACTACTTATTTTCAGACTAGCCTTATTGATGATTTTGTATTGGTGCAGTGGTCTCTAAGAATGGGCGTGAAGATATTTGCAAAAATAATAATTTACGCTATAGCTCGCTTCCTAGCAAGATCCATTATAGGCTCTACAAAGATCTTCAATTGCGCGATACACTTAAGCTTAGAATTTCAACATGAAAGGGGGACTCAGGTGCATCCCTACCCAATCAAACTATATTCTGCATCACTTATAGAATCCATATATCACTATCTCATCATCCACTTAATATGTGTTAGCTATACTATATATTGGACAGGCATATCCGCAGTGAATCCTTGTTCTCAAACTTGTTGGAGCCGCCTAGCCTGCTTGAAATATCCTAGCAAAAGGTGGATATGGTCCTCCACTACTCTTCCAATTTCCAACAACTTTACATTGTGTTCGATATCATGAGACCTTCCAAAGTTGATCCGGGAGGCATAATCAAGTGTTTCACCAGTACTGGTAACTTCAATCGCCTGTTTCGCCAGCAATTCTCCAGGAAGTGGTCCGGGCATTTCATCTCAATTTTTGGTATAAATTATACTGTGATCTTCCCAACATAGTCCACGTCTCGCTGTCCCCTTTCCCCCGCAAGTATGGATTGGTATATTACGGCCGTTAGGGCATGTTTCCTTATATAAGGAGACGGGTGAGCCCTACAGGCATTGGCTATAGTCCCGTCTGTTCTCCAGTACAACAAAGCGCCGAACTTCAGAATATGCGATTTTACCATATCTGACTACACTGAAATGGGTGGAATCTCGGCCGTTTCCCAGGTCGATAATGCCCGCAGGGTCGGACCAGAGAATTTGGAAAATCTTGAATTCCATCAGCGGATGTTTGCTTCGGTTGGATCGATTTTTATGTACCCGACCTCGCACAAAGAACGCAGGGTGGTAGTAGTTCATCACTCGTACATACCCTATAGCCATTAGCATGCGCACTGATACGAATTTGAGAATGACTTGTGGGGATCAAGGCTTTCCGAAACCTTGCCATCATCCTTCGTTTCGATATACCGAGATAGTTTGTCGCTCCCTAGAACTCTCTGGATCTCAGGTGGTAATATCGCAGAATGGGCAAATTGGTCACTCTGGGACTTCAATCCAGAGTAATTAGCGGTGGCTATATCCGCCCAGTAGGTAATCCACCGCCTCTTCTCATCATTGAAGAACTTGTAATAGTATCTTTGATGCATCTTTTCCTATATCCAGGGTGTTGTTGTGTTTTTGACTTTGCCTTTGACCATTTGATCATGATCTGTGCTGGAAATTAATGCTTTCTGGTGATCACCTGTCAGTGCCTCAGATTCGCTGCCCTGTGCAGCTGGTTTTGCACCGCTTGGCTGCTTCTCTTGAGGTCCGATCTTCTCAGATTGCTCCAGTGGCTTGTTTGTATTGCATGTCGAACTCGCAGTTTCAACAAAGCTCTTACTACGGAAGTCAGCTTAGTGACCTGTTTGGGTGTCAACGGCTCACCGCTGTGTAGTTTAAAATTGAACCTTTGAGATTCCATTCCTGCACCTTAGCATTTGCGAGGGCCTTCAACTCCAGCTCTTCCTGACGGGAGGTCCCAAGGCTCACAATTAAACGATTGGTACTATGCTCTACGTCGATTCTTAAAGATGAAGCCTCATCGTTCAGTTGCTGACTCTTGCCCTGAAGCTCGTCCCTCAACTGTTTTATCTCTGTACGTGTTGCTGGATGATCCGAAAACCAAGCTGTAGCTTTCGCATTGACTTGGGCCAGCATCTCGTTACGGGCTACTCCCACTGAGCTTTCCAATTCCGCTTTTCCCGTATCGATTAGTATTTACAGTTTTACATTTTGTTGGTTCAGCGCTTGCGGAAGACTGTGACGGATTTCTTGCATATGGAGGTCGGATTTTGCGTTCAAGGTCATCAGCCCAGCTCCGTAAGATATTAGGTTCCCTTCGTGTGGAAAAAGGATTTCAATTTCCTCACTTTAACTCCACCAAAATGTGCTGATCTAATTGCTCACTATACAAGCCCAAGCAAGACCTTATGAGAGCTAGCTTATCAGCTTTCCCCATCGCCCTCAGTGCTTGTTAGAGGCTTTTCATTCGCGTTGCTGACCCACTGATCTTGATTTTCTCAGCGCATTATTTATCTCATCTCCAACACCGATATAGCCTGAGCACGTACCTCGGAGCCCTTTTTCGTTTTCGCTCAGGGGCGTATTGGATGAGTCAAGCTGAGTTTGTAACTGGGTTGCGAGTCGTACCAACTCATTGCCAGTCGTTTTGATATGTCGTGTTCGACTACCCTTCCAGCATCGCGGATCTCGCTTACTTCGGAGATGAACTTCAGAGTGAAGTTCACGAGCTGAATAGCGTTTCCGTTACCCTAAGGATTGAGACCGTTTCCATGGTCGCCATAAACCCTAGGGTGTAATTGAATCTCTGTGTAAGGGTAATAATCGTTGTGTAGGATTGGTTACAGTATAGGGTGTAATGTGATGTTCATGCAGCTGGTTCAGCGGTAGCTCAGCCTTGCCGTCACCGTCGACTGGTATAGTGTGAGGTGAAAAACCGGGGATAATGTACCGGCTGAAGTCAAATTCAAGAACAACTTTCTAACATAGTGTTCCAATGTATTGTGGTGTTCTTGCGAACTCCGGAGGACTGCGATAGGCAAAGCTGAACTCAGTATAAGGCTGAAAGAAGCGTCGCAGCATCCACAGCCAGGCAGCTGCGTATGTGAGGCGCACGAAAAAGCAAAGGCAATGTAAGCTTTTCACCCTCGTCACTCCAGACTTCTCTAATCAAGACATGGAATGGGAGGGGAGAAACGCATAGTAAGTATGTATCAGGACGGGGCACATCTCACCACAGTCCATCCGCCTCAAGGATGAATACAGTAATTGTTACCATCAAAGATGTCTGGATTTCCTAAAGGAATAGAGAAGTTACAAAATAGAAGTGTTTCAACTGCCTTTACCAGCGCTAGGTAAGCCCTTCCGCCAGATGGGGAGCAATGCACACCCCAGGAATGGTCGGATCGATTTGCGGATAATACTTGTCAATTCCATCAATCGGGGCGTACTTTTCGCAAAGGTAGCACATGCTGTTGTATGCTCTGTACATCTAATCAGTGCTATACGAGTGCTTGGTAAATTAGTAAATATGTACGTCTTCTTGAGCCCGCTTCCGGGATGTCCTGTAGAGTAGTTGATAGCGCCTTTGATGCTGTATAGACGATTCTGATCATCAAACTCCTCAGCAGGGTCTGCTGCTGGATAATGCTTCATGTAGTGGCGTGCTTGTTTCTTTGCGCGAAACACAGAACTGAACTTACAGCGCCAGTGACCAAGTTCCATCTCATTTTGTGCGAAAAAAGAACTCGCGTCAAACAAAAGACTCTCACCTGTCTCCTTGTTAATACCCATATTGCCCTCCCACAAGTCACCATGTATGATGCAAGGTTTAATCGACTGCCCATCTTGTTGAAGGACACCCAACAGGCGAGGAATGATTTTATTGACAACCAGGTCGATGGCACGCTCCAGTTCAATCCAGGAACCGTTTGTCTCAAGGTCCAACCTGCACACTCCCAGGAACAGATTGCGGTAGAAGTCTGCCCAACTGTCTTGCTAAGCCACAGTATGGGCCGTCTTTCCATCACAAGTTATCACATGGAAGCCGAACTTGCCAATGGGTGATACTCTGTTCTTGTGCAAAAACGCTAGCTTGGCTGTGAACTCGGCTGGGTCAGGCACAGTTGTGACATCCATATCGACGAACTCTGACATGTAGAAGTACGTGAGAAGATTGGCTTCTTTGTACTTCCCATATCCGACCGGCTTGGGGATGAGCTCGGGCATCCGATTGTGAATGACCTTTGATCACTCCCATTCGCCATTGGGCATGATGCGTCCGTGGTCACCAAAGGCGAACTGCGACGTGGGCATCAGTGGTGAAACCCACATTCGCAGATGCAGTGGGTTTACCTTGATGAAGTTTGGCTTTTCTCCACCATTTGGTTCGCGAACTAAAATTTGACCCGTAATTGTGCAGGCAGTGGTGCAAAATGTTTTACTGAAACGAAAGTCCGGCTTGTAGGCAGGCCTGGAGCAATGATTAAAACTTTCGCATCGCAGCATGAATTGCGTGATTGCCGTCAATTGTAAATACACCATCAAGCTTTACTATCATCTTCTTTATACTAAGGTACTGCTACTTCCGGGACTAGCAAGGTGGGGGCAGGCTCCATGGTCACACGATCTACCGCTGTCATACAGGAAGATAGTACATGAAGACAAATCTCTCTTGCCCAAGATATGAAAAAGGAAAATCCATCATCAAATGCTTCCAAGGCTGCAGGCGAGGAGGACAAAGAAGAAATATCGTCTGGGTTGTGTCGGCGACGCAAGCGCTCATCTGTATTAGTTGGCACATACGCATTGATGGAGGGGACGGGCCGACTTACTCCTTGCACATTTGGTGGTGTTGTCACTGTCTTTTTTTTAACTGAAGACTAACATGTATAACAGCTATACTTGTTTTCGGGATACGGACGGACATGTCAGAAAGATCTCTATCGAAGCAGATGTGCCATCAGCACACTTTGCGGTGAACAAGAGTGGAGGACACTCACTCGCCAAACTCGCCATTACTGGATGAGGGAGGGTACTTATGTTCCCAGACACCACTAGGACCTATTTGGCATTACTGAAACGTGTTGCTCGTCACCATCGAGGCTCTCCCTAAGACTGGATATGGCTGGACCGTTCAAAAGGATGTTCATCCGGGGGTACCAGTAGTTCTATAGTTCTTTGCTTGTGCACTACTGATTAAGATCTTCCTCGACATGCAGAGCACGGCCTACGCTTCCAGGGCGAGTGGTAAAATTTGGACTTGGCACAGCGTCAATAGCCGTGGTTGAGGCTCTAGAATAGGACATGGAGTGATGATGATATTTCATCATGTCCGCAGTCTTCACTAGCCTTAAATAGGTGCTGTGCGTGCTTGGAAGTCAGTAAATAGAGATGCAGTGGCGCTAGAGAAGAGTTGGGGCTGAGGAGTAGAGATAAAAGATACAATACGAGATGCAATGAAGCATCGATGATCCCCTCATAGGAGAGCCGCGGCGCAGTCCTTCGCTGTTGTTTAATTTTGGGCGTCATGTCTCGCGAAGCCTTTGGGAGAATTATTGCACATCGTCACTCCGAATTGTCAGAGGCCACAGGCCACCAATCACATACATAGACTCAACGCCCTCAGGCTTGGCACTTCACGGGTACAACCCGATCAGGTTAGTCGGCCTGTTAAGCGAGTATCTAGATAATATCGAGGTCGCAGGCCTATCCTGCTTCCTCACGACAATATCAATCTACTTTGTCACCCATGCCTATCTCCAAAACGAGTATGCATTGGTTCTCGCGGAGACGCTTGATCTCCTATTGGGGCTTCACATAGGAGGTTAAGGCCAAGAATTAGATCACCATGTTTCTGACCAGTCCGAGCATGAGACCTGTCTTCTGATTGATGCATGACGCCGATGGATGCCCAATATACACCAGTACCTTGACTTGTCTCTAGTCATTTACCCGTAGTGTCTAATCATAGCGGAAAACTTTCAACGAAAAACTATTCCAGGGAAGCCTACAGAATGGATAACATAGTATTATACTCGTTGGTGTGGATAGGTTGATACCAAAAACGTGCAGAACATCCAGTTTCACCAATCGTACCGGCATTTATTATTCTTCTTGATGCATTCGATGAAGAGATTAAGTTGCTCAGGCACAACTCTGCCAATTTCTTCGACTTCCTCCATGTAGTCCAAATGACATATTTCATCGCATTCCTTCATATGTGGCAATTGGCCTACTTCGTTATTCAAGCCAAAGCTCACATCAACTATCCTCCTATCCCAGGTCATGCAATTGATGATCTTCCGTGGTGTTTCCCCTCTATTATGAGTCTTCTCGTTGAACGCATAAGCGTGAGGTGCAGATTTGGGGACAGCACCCATATACCATATCTCGGTGCCATCCTCTTCGATCTGTATGTAGACTGTTCTATGGATAGAAGAGTTAGTAGTACAAGGATACAACGACAGGGCCTGTTGTGAGGCTTACGCGCATACAGTGTAATGTGTCTCGTAGAGATCTTCAATTACAATTACGGCGGATATTGACCATGGACCACGGCGGTATTTGCTTCGGAGAACCTTATCTCATATCAGATTCACTATCAACTCATCCATTGGATTTTGTGTCACACGTACGCGGCCGGGGATATGCAAGTTCGAAAAGCCATGCCCTGTTTGTTGGTTAGTGTATGTCATGACAGAAGGTCAAAAGGCTGACACACCGGGACCATCCCACCTACACTGCCATTCTCCCTTTGTGTCCAGATACTGTTGGTAGTATCGTTTGTACTTCGTAGAAAACTTCTTTGGGAGAACTTCCAACGGTCCGCCTTTGTGAATAGCCACGTCGGTGATATTCGTGTCCATTGACGTGTTTCTGCTTCTATGAGACACCATTTTGATATCAAAGGTGGGCGAAATGTCACAATATAACGCAAGACAGGACAGCTTCAAGCTTTCAATACACAAGGCTGAGGGAATGCCCCGCATCAGAGCCAAGCCTTGCGGACCAAGCATCAATGTCCGTTCTCATACGAGAAGAGGCGACTGTTATTAACCGGCCAAGTGAAGAGGTAGCCTAATCTAAGTAGCGATCATATAGAAGCAAACCAATAATCAGTGTCCCCCCACGAGCCCATAAGCAAATTGAATTCGACTTTGTTTTAGAGCAAATAAGCATCAAAGACGTAACTATTAGCACGACAGATCCAACACTGCTCGTTGGGGCTAGTATATCTTGAGTCGTTGTATCTATGTACTCAGAGAACCCAATTTCTCTCCCCAATATCTGGTCAAATTCCTCTGCTGTGACAAGTCTATTAGCAGATTGACAAAGATCATGAGGGAGTTCTTACACCATAATTTTGGAGGATCACATCAAGAAGCGATATTGTCTTTTAGGAACGACTTAATGGCGGGTGGTTGAGCTTTTGGAACGGCCATGATGCCCATGCTAGCGTCCGGGGTTTCAAGGGCAGTAATGTGAGGCTGGGAAAGCGTATGTATTTTCAATTTTCAAATTCCGAGTCCCTGATCGAGAGATAAACTCTCCAAGAGATAAAAGACACCAACAATAGATGTGTGGATAATGCAATTAAAAAGCAAAGAAATCTATCCGCCTTTTCATCATTCGTAATCCCATGCTCCATCCGACCCAATGCACAACCAGCCTTTTCCTATGTTGAAACAGGCGTCCCAAAAACTAAAGCCACACCACTATCAACGCGTTAGCACTCATTCAATCGTCTCAAACAAAAAGGGGAAACTTACTCATCACCGGCCGTAACAACCACCTCCCCCTTCCCCTGCACAAACCCCATAATGCCTCCTCCTTCACCCCCACCTCTATGCCCTCTCCATTCTCCAATCAACCCCTTAGCCGCCGCCGTCGTTCCACCCCGAGCATCCCATCGACGCAGCACACCATCATATCCTACCGATGTGAGAAGCCAACCCCCCGGACCCTCACGCTTGACGAATTCCACTTTGACGACTGCATGCTCCATTTCCGAGTCCGCATGTGCGCCTTCGATTCGTCTCCGGATTGCAAAGCGGTGCGCAGTGTCGAAGAGCGTGATACTACCATCCACATTACCGGCTGCCATGAGAGTAAGGGGAGGTGAAGTGAAAGAGAGCGTCTCCACATTATCCGCTCCCGCGCCTAGGGAAGCCAGAATTTGGCCTGCCTGCCCAGCAGATGCGGAAGCACTGGCTTGTTTGGCGCCTCCCTTCTTGCTGCTTGCTCCGGCTCCAGGTGAGGATTCAGTTCCGATTCGAGGGAGACCGATAACGCGGATTTGGCCTTCCGTTCCACCAACAGCTACGAAGGAGTTGCTGGGAGGTATGCCAACAGAGAAGAGACCACCCTCGACGCGGAAGCGCTCGTCGATGCCGGTGAGTCCGACGACGTGTTGGCCTCCTTGGGCTGTGAGACCTGCGGCTGCAGCATCGCCAAAGACGTCCCAGACATACAGACTCGAATCCTCTGAAACGGTTGCAAGAAGCTTTCCATCCGGACTCCAGGACCCCGCTGTGCAAGTCTCTGTGTGGAGGTAATACGCTTGCAATACCGTGAGCGGACTGCCCTTGTCCGCCGCATTGATCTGATACACCCACACACTCCCATCATTCGCTCCGAGGGCCACCACATTTGGGTAATCTGGGGATGGGCACGCAGAGAGCCAGGATATTTCCTCCACCTCCTGAGCCTCAGCCAGGAACTTCCACCGGTCGCCTGTAGGATTGCCTTGCCACGTCCTCAATTTGCCGTCCAAGCCCGCGGTAGCGACATACTGGCCTTTGGGATACGTAAATGTGATGGCGTTAATCGAATCCGTGTGCCCTTCCAGTTTAAACAAACTCTTCAAGCCCTCTCTCTCTCCACCTTCTACCTTCCCCTCACTCCTAGCACTAACATCAAAAACAAACCCCACCTCATCACCACCCCCCGTCGCCACAATATGTTCATAAACCGGATGTTGCGCTATGCAAAAGATGGAATCTTTATGAGCATCGAAATGCGCCGCGCTGTCATTCTCAAGGTGTAGTTCCTCCATAGTCACGTTTTCATGCCGTTGGCCATTGGCGTCTTCCTCGTCGTCCGACTCCATGGGCGCATCGTCATCCTCTGGTACCTCTTCGCCGATCTCGTTGGCGTCGAGCATGTCGTCGTCGTCTTCTGGATCCTGGGCTTCAGGGTGGGGGTTGTGCGCCGACATTTTGGGTCTCAAATTCCGGATTCTTTTTCTTCTATGTAGACTATGGGAGAGGGAGGCAGTGAGGGCAAGAGTGAGCGATGGAGTCGCAGCAAGTGTGAGTTTTGGCGACTCCTCTGGCTTATATTGCTGTTGTGCTTAGAAATATGGATTTGCACTTTTTTCTACCAGGCACCACGAGCTTTGAAATTGTCGGGCGGGAGCCCGTCGGCGTTCCAGGCACGAAAAGGCCGACGTCATGGATGAGTCAGCAATTACACGTGACAGCTATCTCCAGCTTCTCAACCTATCTACATCCAGCCCAAGATCGAAATACAGTACGCTGTGACACAACAAGCAGCCGGCTAGCATCTACAGCTTCGCACTCTTTTCCCTCCGGCTCCCCTTCTCCTTGTCCCTGAGGAATCTCCTCAAAATCTTGCCGCTCGGACTCTTCGGTATGACGTCGATGAACTCAATGCCTCCAGTGATCCACTTGTACCTCGCTTTATGCCGCTCGACATGTTTTTGAATGTGTCTTGCAGTCATGAGATCGCTTTCCTCCAACCCAACAGAGGGAGACTTTACTATAAAAGCTTTAGGAACTTCTCCCGCGGCATCATCAGGCACCTGAATGACGGCACAATCGTTGACAGCAGGGTGAGTTAAGAGATGCGCTTCGAGTTCTGCCGGTGCAACTTGGTGACCCTGTGAGTTGATTAGCCTCTGCATGAACTTGTTATTCCGATGTTTCCTTCTGATCGTCTGCTCACTTTCACTTTGATAAGCTCTTTTATCCTGTCCACAATGAAGATATGTTCGTGACCAGCGGGAGATTTTCTGACGACAGCCTCATCTCCGGTCCGCATGTACCCATCTTGGAATGTCTCTTGGTTCGCCTTTTCGTTCTTCAGATAGCCGATGACTACTGAAGGTGATTTCACTAACAGTTCGCCAGGTTGATCGTAGCCAGTCAACTCTTTCCCTTCTGGAGATACGATCTTGCATTCAATCCCAGGGAGAATAGAACCAGAGGAGCCGAACCAAACATCGTCGGGAGAGGTCGCGCAGACAACCGTACAAGTCTCGGTCAAACCTTTCAAGTCTTAGCATTGAACTGTAAGCCTGTTCACCATACTCACCATAACCCTGTCGAACCGACCAACTCGGGAATATTTTCTGCAGGTCTTCCGCAGTCTCTTCTCCTAGAGGCGCTGCACCCGTGAATATCGTCCACACGCTGCTGAGGTCGTACTTGGCAAGGAGCTTGGCGTTCTTCGTCATCATGATAATAATAGGAGGTACCTGTTGCAATGGTAAGCTCAAAGAATGCGCATATGGCCGACCCGATTCTGCCTACCAGAAACAACGAGTTTATCTTGTGATCCTGGATTGATTGCAGCATTGTCGCAAGCTCAAACTTGGGCAACACCACTACGCCATCACCTCGATACACATGGACATGGCAAATTACGACCAAGCCATAGATGTGGCTCATAGGGAGTAGCCCCAACGCATGCTCGATGTAATCAGACTGGTTGACGGGTGATCGTTTCTTGTCTCGAAATGGCTTCTCGAACGTACAATATTGCACTGCTTGAGGTTAGTCCTGGTATTTCCTTGATAGGGAGAGCACTCGCTTACAGGTATTTGCAATGACATTCCTATGCGAGATCATGACACCTTTCTAATATGGCGTCAGCTGTAGCCTCAACAAGGCAATTCTTTTGCTTACTGGGAGTCCAGAGGTTCCACTAGAATAGCAGAGGAAAGCGGTCTTCTTCGCACCATCACCAGGAGCCCAATTCAGTGCTTCTAGACGCGGCTCCTCTTGGCCTTCGCGGATGAGACCATCCACAGTCTTCATGCCGCTGGGGGGCCTCTGTCCACCCGCGAACTGTTCCGGTACCTCCAGGAGATAGATGCGATTGTCTGGTATGCCCGCCTTCTTCGCCGCCTCTTGCGCTGTTTTGAGAAGCGGCAGGCAAGTGAACAATGCCTTTGCGCCCGCGTTCGTCAACTGGTATTCCAATTCAGCCATACTATAAGCAGCGTTGGCAGGCGACTGGATGCCGCCGAGGCGGTGTGTTGCCCACGCCAATGGCAGGGTGTCGAGCGTGTTGACAGAGAAAACGGCAATGACCCTGTCGTACTCTGTGCCCTGGTTCGGATGCCAACCAAGCTCTTTGGCAAGACCTCTGGCCAGGTAGTCAACCCGGTCCTTGACATCGAGCGCTGAGTATGTCTTCCCCGTCAAGCCACACGTGAACGGCGCGTGGGCGTATCCGAGGGGGTGTCGGCCGTGGTACTCGTCGAGCATGAAATCAGCGACGGTGATGGAGTCGGGCGGGTCGAAGGGGAGCTCCGGCACCCACGAAGGGGGGTAGAAGGACATAGCTGGCGGTGTCCACGGGGGTCTGCCTCAGGATCAGTGGTGGTCCTTTGCACAAATGGGGGAGGAATTGGGGTGCGAACTCGAACTTATGAACGGGCCCTAGTCCAGCTGCTGTCAGAGAAGAGCTGCGCTCTCTACCCGCGATGACGCTTGCCCGGCAGAGGAGCGTCGGATAGCGGCCGTCTCTCGGCCACGCCCCTGCGCCAACCTCGTTGTGGGGGAGATGCGGAGATGGCGTCCTGGGGTAGCGACGCCAAGCCATGAGCCGAGGTCTGGCCCGAAAGCAGTTTAGCCGCGTGGGAACAGCTGCACCTCCGCGGACAGCGCCCGTGACTCGAGACGGCCCTGGAGATGGCCCTGGAGACGGCCCTTGATGAAGCACGGTTGCGCTTCCAACCGCCAACGGAAACGGCGCAGTTGTCAAGCCATGGGGAACATGTCGCTGGCTATGCCAGCGCAGCGCCCTTCTGGAGGTCACGTTTTCTCGACTGCAATGCTGCTCCAAGAGCCCTGATATGGACAACAATAGCAACTTTCACGCTCATCGGACCTCCTGTGAATTGTGCACTCAATGCCTCTTTCCTGCCGTCTCCATCGGGTAAAGAGCTTTTCTGCACCCACGTCTGCAATGATCAAGCAGCTCTCTATATCTCCTTCTGTGCTCTCTTCTGCCCAAGCTTCCTCCTCTCCCCTCACCACTTTCCAACACACCCCACCCATCAGCTCCCGCCATGACATCTCCGAAGCGCAAGCGCAACTCCGGAGACTCCATGTACGGGTCTCCTGAGTCTCTCAGGTCTTACCAAACAGTTCTATTTGATTCTCCTGGAAATGGTTCCCGTTCTTCGTCTCCCCTCAGCAGTATCCTGTCGGACTATGATGAATGGGCCAAGGTGAGACAAAAAAAGAGAAGGCACTTGGAAGACGAGTATATTGGCAAGAACACGCCAGAGGTCCTTGAAGATGACTTGAAGATTTTGACATATTCTGAGTTGGATCCTTTCCGAATCCGTGGGAGGTCCGCTCGATTCGCCAGCCACGAGCTTGTTCCAAAGGCAACCCAGGAGCTTGTCCCGGAAACTCCCAAGGAAATTTCAAAGGCATCAATCTCTTCGGCGAATTCTCTTCAAAAACGCCGCCGGTCTTCCCATATTGCTACTAAAGATGTTGCCACAGGGGTTGTCCAGGAGCCTCTCCTGGAAGTGGCAACTTCTCCCCTGGATACTTCCGGAAATATGGCTTTAAATACTATTAAGCTTTGCCATAGCTCCACCCCTGTCCAATCCCATGACGCTGTTTCGGATCTTGCGGAGAATATTCCTTTGGAAGAGCCTATTACGACTTTACATCCTTTGCCAGATACGGGGCCTCATATCACCCAGATTCTGGACTACTTCCCTGGGAGTTCTGGCCGTGATACTTTCCGAGACGATGCACAGGAGCCATTCTTAGAAACACCGCAAACCCGCGTTGTAGTACTAAAGATTGCGCCAGCGATTCTGGTGACCCTTCTGGATGTACCTATCCTTATCACTCACAGTTCGGCTGAGGACTCCCGTAACATCCCGATTCCAAGCCCAGCTCTTGACTCAATACCAGATGTTGCTGCAAATTCGATCAGTAGCATTGAAGCCAACGAGGGCTTGCCTGCAAAATTCTCTCTCGATTATATTCTATCACCCGAGCCAGAAACGGCGTTCCCAGATACTTCTCAGGATGTATCAAACACACTGTCACCAGTCGAGAATTCCTTTCTATCGATCGCTCCACTAGGCATCCCTCAAGAGCCAAATCCAGAACGACAAACGCCAGAGGGGATGGAAGAGACCGCTGAACGCTCAAATCACTTATGGCCGGGGACTCAAGAGGTGCCACACCCACCACCACTGGCGGAAAATTCAGAATTATCAGTTGCACTACCAGCCGTCCCACAAGAGCCATATTCCGAACTCCAAACCCCCGAGGTGGTTCAGGAGACCGTTCAACATTCGCACCACCACAGGCTCGAGGCTAGGGATGTGTCGAATGCACTGCCATCGGTTGAAGCCTCCGGTTCCTCAATTGTGCTGTCAGCCCTCCCACCAGAGTCACATTCCGAAACGGAAGCGCCAAAGGCAGTTCAGGAAACCGTTCAAGTCTCCTATCATCAATGGCTCAAGACCCTGTCCAAAAACCTCACCGCACCCCATCCCATACCAAGACCTGCTCCATCGAGCCGACCAGAAGTTTGGGCAGAAGGTCGTATGGAGATGTGCGAAACTCTTCCCTATTTCCGCGCATATCAAGGCGCATGCTACAGCAATGGCGGATATGTCAAAGGTTTCATGTTCGACAAGTGTGCACATCCTCGAGACTACACAGACGCCAATGTCATCATCTCGCGCGCCGCCGGTGGTATGGTCAAAGACAAGAACGGCGATATGGTGGCCGGTAGTGACCAAACCATCAACTCGAAACAGTGTGAACACCTGAGAAACAACATGATGTACAAAAACCCGGTTGTCGTCATTGCTGGATCGGATAATCCCGCTCTTCCTTCTCAGCCGCCACATACTTATTGTGTTCTCGACTACTTCAAACCGACGCATATCTGGAGCGAGAAGTGGGGAAAGAAGGACATTGTTCGGTTTCGATTTGAGAAGCTTGATGTAACAAAACCTTCGTGGTGGGCAGCAGAGGGCACTGAGGAGAATATGGAACTCCAATCTCTACCGCCACCGCATGTTCAGGATTGCGCCGCTTGCGGAAACAAATTTGACATGATCTACTTGAACGGCTGGATGTGTCTCAATCCTTCCTGTAATGCCTACTGGAAACTGGCTGATGGTATCGAACCCATTCAGGAGAGCCTGCTTTACGATCCCCGTTGGCTTAAACAACATACTCCTTGGCCGCTTGACACCCAAACTCTACCACTACGCCCTAATCTTCTGAGGTTGAGTGGCTATTCCATCCCCGGCGAAGATTGTTCATTAGCTTATTGGCGCGGCATTGTCTGTCCACTGTGTGGACGTTGCAGCTCACGTCTTTCTTGGACAGCCTGGGAATGCGGAAATCCGAACTGTACATATATATATGCGCCTCCACACATTCTTATCCCGGCAATCGCTCTCCGAGATCCATACAACCCACTGAGCACATCCTATGCTCTCTCCCGTGATATACATCAAGTCCCCGTCTCTGTTGTCGTCTCCTTTGCTCACAACTACCGCATCAACACATACACTATCCCCGGTATCGAAGGATTCATCGTCCACATGATCGCCAATAAAATCATTGTTGAAGAACCAAACGGTCCAGACGCAATGTTCGAGGAACTCCAAACCACCGATATCGGTCTCCGCCGTCGCCCCATGGGCACCGCCCTAAAAGGTGAATCCCACACCCGCCACTTTACTGTCAATTACGGAATGCCGTACAAATTCATTGCGGCCACGGCATCCAAGTCCTTTGAAGGAGCCGCAAGGTGCATCACCGACACACGATCGCGTTTAAATTGGGCCGCTCGTACGATTCTCGGACGCCAGGAATGGGAACGCAGCAGCAACAACCCCAACGAGTTCAACGAGGTCCTGGCCCTCGGGTACTTCGAAGAACAAAAGATAAACTATCATGATGATGGGGAGTTCGGGTTAGGACCGACGATCGCAACACTCTCGCTCGGTGCACCAGGCACCATGAAGCTGCGCATGAAAGCCAAACACTACAATGGGGTATCCAATTCCGGAATCTACGTTTCCGAGCCCCCGATCCCCGGGTGTAAAATGTACGCTGAGCGTCTGTCTGCAGCCTCCAATCTCCAAACGCTCAAAGACACCGATCGTCTCGCATACCGAGCGCGCCTGAAGTCCCTGCCCAAAGATATCGGGCTCAAGCGCGCGGGCAATGGAAAGGATTGTATTACAATGACGCTGGCGCATGGAGATGTGGTTATTATGCATGGAGCGGGGATCCAGAAGTATTACGAGCATTCGGTGGAACATGGGGGGAAGTTGCGGTTTGCGCTTACATGTCGGTATATTGATCCGGTGTCGCTGAAGGGGGGGGATAGGCCGAAGTATGAGGTTGGAGGGGATGAGGGGGGGTATGATGGGAGTGCGTTGGGTTAGGTTAGGGGAAGTGTCCTGGTTTTGGGAGTTGGGAAAAGTGGTATATATATCCTTCGAACGGCAAATTTGGGCGTTGGTGAAGCTGTATGGGTGGCCCATGGGATTATAAGTATATTTGCGATTGGGCATGGAAACAAGGGATCATTGATATCAGATTTACGTGTCAAGTCATGTATCTCAACATTGAAAAGTTTGAATATAAACCTACTTCATACAATGCTATTCCCATATGCTCGTCGATGAATACCATCATCTTCAATACCTCCTCTCTTACAGGCGCCGAATTGTTCTAGCCCATTCATCCCCTTCATCTTCCTCCCTCCCCAAATTCCCGATTGAACGCCCGTCCAATAACCATCCTCCTCACCTCACTCGTCCCCGCCCCAATCTCATAAAGTTTTGCATCCCGCAGTATACGTCCCACAGGCACCTCATTCATATACCCCATTCCGCCCATCAGCTGCACCGCATCAGCCGCCACCTCGGACGCTCTCTCGGCAGCATACAGTATCGCGCCTGCGCAATCCTGCGTCCTGACCGAATGCGGGGATTCGAAATTGTTATCGACGGCGGCCGCGACACTATATGTGAAGGCGGATGAGGCGCGGAACTTGGTGTACATATCTGCCAACTTGCCCTGCACGAGCTGATTCTGCGCAATCGGGATGCCGAACTGTTTCCGTTGATGCGTATACGGTAATACAACGTCGAGCGCAGCCTGCATAAGACCAAGCGGGCCCGCACTCAGGACCAGACGCTCGAGGTCCAGGCCCTCCATGAGGACACGCACGCCGCGGTTGAGGGGTCCGAGAACATTGGCCGACGGCACGAAGACGTCCTCGAAGATGATTTCGCCGGTGTTGGAGCCGCGCATGCCGAGCTTGTCGAGTTTGCGGGCGCAGGAGAAGCCGGGAGTGGAGGTGGGGAGGATGAAGGCGGTTATGCCTTTGGAGGCTAGGTCGGGGGAAGTTTTGGCGTAGACGATGAGGGTGTGGGCGTCTGGGCCCTGGTGGGATGTTGATTAGGATGGATGGTCTTTGGTGGGGGGTAAAAGGGGGGAATAGAAGGGGGAGGGAGAGGGAGAGGGCGAGGGAGAGGGAGAGGGAGAGGGAGAGGAAAAGGGGGAGAAGACACACATTCGTAATCCACATCTTCGTCCCGTTGAGTATGTACCCTCCATCCACCTCCTTCGCGCTCATCTTCATGCTCACAACATCGCTCCCTGCCGAATGCTCACTCATGGCCAAGGCGCCAATCTGGTCTCCACTTATCAGCCCCGGCAGGAATCTCTTCTTCTGGTCTTGGGTTCCATTCAGCATCAGTTGATTCACGCAAAGTTGCGAATGCGCGGCATACGAGAGGCCTATGCTTCCTGAGGCTCGCGATATCTCTTCCATGACGACGCAGTGGGCTTGGTAGCCCATGGCTAGCCCGCCGTATTCTTCGTCGGCCGTGATGCCGAGAAAGCCGGCGGACCCGAGTTTCTGCCACATGTCGGGCGGGAAGGCGTTCGTGGTGTCGGTGGTGTCGGCCAGGGATTCGGGCATCTCGCGGCCTGTTTTGCCCACGTCAGTAAATGTGGAGAGAGATGTGGTTACGGAAGCAGGGGAGAGACGAAACGCCCATACGCGTAAAGTCCCGTACGCTTTCTCTCAGCTCTTGCAGGTCGGATTGCGTGGGCGGCACGAAGCCTTTGGGGTGTTTCGTCGAGGCATGTCTTCGTGCTCCTCCCACGATGAAGGCGCGTGGTTGACATTTGCAGAGTTGGCGAGCCGTTCGGGAGGCAATCCGAGGAGTTAGGGACGCCATTTTTGATTGTGTCTGTGTGTGGTGTAGAAGTTGCGAGAGGAAGTGGTATACGCGTACTCGGACAGCTTGTGAGCTTGTGAGCTTGTGAGCTTGTGAGCTTGTAAGCTTGTGAACTTGTGAGGTGTGAAGCGTACTCGTATGTAGGCGCCGCGGCTCGGTTACTAGCGGCTTTGGCCATTTTGCGGAGGAGACACTCGGCTTGCACAGGGGGGTCGGGTTAATTTAGCTTCTTAGCGATATACGTATTAATTATAATAAAAGCTCTACTTAGCTGACGCGTGGGGAAACTTCGCCTTGCCGTCTCTGAACCAACCAACCAACCAACCAACCAACCAACAAACATCGAAATGGCCATTTCAAAAAGCCTCAATTGGTGCATTGCTCGCTGGCCATGTCACTGACACTCTTCATCACCCCCCCGTTGCTCTCCCCCACATCCAGCGCCACCAAAAACCGGCTCACGCAATTATACCCCGCGACCGTCGCCGTCAACTCCACCACCTGTCTATCGTCCAAAAACGCCTTGAGTCTCTGCACAACCTCTTCATCCACCGTGACACCAACCGTCATCTGATCCGTATACGCCAACACCGCCCACATCTCCTTACTCAACCCCCCAGCACCTTCCTCCCTAACCACATCCCCCGGTTTCGACACCTCCGCCTCGCGCGCAGACTGCAGACCCTCAGGACTAACGCCCCCCCTCAACGCAAGCGGAGCATGGCTGTTCCACTCGTGCACCGCCTTATTCAGAATCGCCACGCGGGAGATGGCGACTTCTTTGATGCCATCTGGGACTGAAGTTTTGCTTCTCAGGGCCCCGATGAACGAGTTCCAGCCATCGGCCACAGCCGTGTTGTGTAGGAGTGCGAGATCGAGGGGGATGAGGGGGCGGGGCGCTCGACGGGCCGCGATGCGTTTATAGATGGGCGCGTCGGCGGGGTCGGAGGCTTCTTTGGGGGCGTAGGGGACGCGCATTTTGGTGGGCGTGGTGGTTGAGAGGGTGCGGACGGGTGGGTTGAAGCTTGGTCGGAAGGGTGATAGGAGAAGACTGTGGATGGATGCGCATTGAAAAGGGGTTTTGGAGAGACGCGCTGACTTTAAGTACAGATCCACGGAACTTGTCATCGGAGCCGTCTTCGGCACAGGGTTTGATCGTGGCGTTTCTCTGGAAAGCCTCTTGCAAATGTTTATCCGCCTCCAGAAAAGTCACAATTTCGCATCCGAGAGATGGCTTGAGGTTTCAGCCATTACATGCAATATTTACAACATGAACAGCCATGAACAGATCCAAATCATCGCAAAGAAACGCTAAGCCACAGACTCCTCGATATCAGATACACAAATGCACATTCTATCCCTACAACCGCGCAACACCTTCCATCGGGGCAGTCTTTCCCTCCCTCGGCGCCAGCCGCACATTATAGGTCAAGTCGAGCTTTGCCTGGTCGTCTCCCTTCCTGGGCAAGAAGTCGATGAGCAGATCGTCCTTGACAGCAAAGACGGTGTCGTTGGTGACATATGGGTCGTCGCGGGGGTAGATCTGGGTAGTCACAGGCTTGTAGCCCTCGGCTGTGATCATGAGATGGATGTGTGCGGGACGCATAGGGTGGCGGTCGAGCGCTTTGAAGAGTACACCAGCAGCACCTGCAAATATTAGCACCCATTGAAGCAATCAGGGGTAATGTGTCTGTTGAAAAGAGTACTCACCATCAGTCGGCAAGCTATACGCCGTCGGCTTCAAGCAGTAAAACCAGTACTCGCCCTTCTCATTACACCTAAACTTGCCCCTCAAGTTATTCGGCGTCTGGTTCTCTGGGTCCTGGAAGTCGTATTTGCCGTTTGCAGAGGCTTGCCAGATGTCGATGACGGCGCCGGGGATGGGCTTCTTGGTGTCGAGGTCGGTGATTACGCCGTGCATGAGGGCGGGTTGGCCTTTGTGCGCATCTTGCATTATCGTACCGCCGTTCTCCCGGAAGGGAGCGTTGGGCGACCAGAAGGGGCCGAGGATGGAGGAGGAGGTGGGTTCTTCGCCGGATTCATTGATGTGCTTGTGGGCGATTTCGTCGACCAGTCTGTGAGCATTCATCAGCACTTGTTCTACCTCCCCTCTTCCCCACCCAGAGAATCCTGATAAGAGGGACTTACGATTCTAGTCCCAGCACATCGGACATGCGATGTGCCTCGTTCCGCGTGGGTGTCGATGTTTGTCCAATGAGATTGATAAATTTGACACCGGCCATCCACTCATCAACTGTGAGCTCGACCTCGCGGGTGAAATCATGGAGATGGCGGATCAGCGAGCCCACAACGACGCGGAGACGCTCATCGGTCGCCGGGCCCATGGCATTGATCACGGCATCGGTGAAGTTGGGATCGAAGCGGTGCTGTTCGGCCATTGCGTCTAACCTCCTCTTCGCTATCTCAAAAGTATATATGTGAAGGGGAGATCGTCAATAGGTCTACAACTCAGGTCGAAGCTCAGAAGTTGAAACTTGATAACGAACAAAAAAGGTTGATTGAGGAGGAACTGCAGCAAACATTCCGCGTCCGGAGAACTCTTATATATGACAATCGCATACTAGCCCAAGGCCGTCCCATCCGTCACAATCCCATTGATTGATCATCTAGACTTGTTCAGCTTCTGGCGACATCGTCCATCGGCTGTGAGTCCCGCGTTTCGTCTTCGCACAGAGTGCCGATGCTGTTGCACCCTGCCCCGCAACGCGCTAGAAGCTTTGTCCAATCAGCGGTAGCAGAAAGAGGATAAAGGCTCTTCCGGCTTTTATCCAGGGAGGGGAGGCGGGGTCGAGGTTTGGGCTGTGGTCGGCGCGTGGGCCCTTGCATGGGATTTATCAAGGGCGTTCAACTTTTGCGATGGGCTAGTTCCGTGAAGTTGGTTCATGTTCGAAGGGCTCTGCGACCTGGGATTTCTTTGAAAAGAGATAGCATTGGGATTGGGATTAGGCAGAGCGTGCTGAAAAAAATGAAACACCATCTTATGATAGGGACGTGGACACCACCGGGGGTGATTATCACGGTGGAGTTTGACGACGAGGCACTGAGCTTGAAATTGGTCAAGAAGACGGAGATTCCGCAAGATGAACCGATTTCATGGATGACATTTGATGTAAGAATTGTCTCTCTCGGAATTGGTACGAATGCTGAAGCGCGATATGTAGCACAAGAGGAAGAACATATACGGAGCATCGATGAAGAAATGGTCCAGCCATGAGGTCAAAAGTCCAGAGGAAATCGTACACAGCTCATCGCACCCCATGAGCCATGACCGTATGGACAAAAGCTCACTGAACGGGAACAAGAACTGATACATGAACAGCCAAAGCAGCACAAGCAGACACCCGCACGCGAGCCATCTTCGTCCTCGCCGCGCAACAGCCCCCCTACTGCGTCTATGGCAATCCCTTCTACGAGCACGCCGGCTTCGGAAACGTCTTCTCGGTCCACGACGACGGCTCCCTCAAAGCGAGCATCCAAAACTATGCATACAGTCCCGAATCCGCCATCCACGGCATGGTGTTTGATCCCACAGAAACGTACCTGTACTCTGCCGACATGTGGGCGAATCGGATATGGTGCCATAAGAAGAGCGTATTCGGGACGGTCGAACTGGTGGGATATACAGAGGCGCCGGCGAAGAAAGATCATCCGAGATGGGTGGAGATGCATCCGGGGGGAAAGTACTTGTATGCGCTGATGGAGGCTGGGAATCAGATTTGCGAGTATGTGATTGATGAGCGGACGCATTTGCCTGTGTATACGCATAAATCGTATCCGTTGATTCCGCCTGGTACGTCACTCCAAAGCCCCCAGAAAATGAAGACGGCATCTAATAAGGGTTCGATATAGATATTCCCAACCCACACCTCTACCGCTCAGATGTCGTCTTCCTCTCCTCCTCCTCCCAGACCCTGTTCGCCACCTCGCGCTCCAACAAGCCAGACCTCCTGACCGGCTACATAGCCGCGTTTTCCATCTCGCCTGACGGACATATTGTCTCGCAGCACTGTCTCAATCCGACGCCGACAAGTGGCGGACATAGTAATGCTGTGATTCCTTGTCCGTGGTCGGACGAGTGGCTGGCTTTGACGGATGATGAGAAGGGCGGAGTGGAGATTTATAGGTGGCATAAGGGGTTTCTGGGACGGGTGGCGAGGTTGGAGGTCGCCGAGAAGGGGTTTGGGATGAATGCTATTTGGTATGATTAGATTAGATGGTGACGGATACACTAGAGTTGCGGTCCTAGCGATAGACAGTGTTCTCCATAAAGATATATTCACTGCCAAACGAGGTAGTGAAGATCCCAGTCGCTGAGAGGCCGTGCCCTTTCAGATTAAACCATTGTTTCTAAATATTCCCCCCGACTACCCTGTAATTGTGACATCCGCTCGTTTTCCATAGCCCAAACACATGAAGTAATACACACCCGCTCCCAGCTCGGTGCTACTCCCAAAGATTTGCCCCGCGGCAATGACCAGTTCCGAGCTCGGAATCGCGACCCCACTTCGTTCCGCAGCTTGGTGGACGGCAGATGGCATCGGAAAACAAGGGGGCTTAGTGACGAGATGGGTTATTCAAGGACCTGGAAATATTTCCATTACTTCCCCCCAATGTGTCCTTGAAGAGTCAGTATTCCGCGTTCAAAGTTTCGAGAGCGGCGAGTATATTACCATCCCCCACCTACAATCTACACTCTTCATCAACCTCCCCTCCCCCATCTCCCCATCCTGCCCTCTAGCGTTATCTCACACAACACCCCCCAACCGCCACAATGACCAAACCCGCCCTCCTCTACGTAACAATGCAACCCAAGCCCCCCCTTTCCCCCTCCCAATTCCACGACTGGTACAACAACGAGCACGGCCCCGGGCGCCTGCGCTTGCCCTTCTGCCAAAATGGGTTCCGCTACCGAGCCACCGACCTTGACTCCCCAGCCGGAGGATCCCAATCACAGCCCGAATGGATGGCCCTCTACGACTTCGACAGCATGGACCGGTTCACGCAGGACGAGTATACTAGGTTGCGGAAAGACCCCATCCAGAGCCAACGCGAGAGAGATACTATGAAGCAGATATTTGTTGATCGGAAGTTCTACTCTTTAGAGAACTCGTGGGTGAGCCCTGAGTTTGAGAAATTGGAAGATGTAGCAAAGGAGGGAGAGAAGAGTGTTCTTATTTCCGTGCTCGTGACATTACAATCCGGGCCCGGAATCGAGGCCGAGTTTCTGAAATGGTACGAGGAAGAGCATATCCAGATGGTTCAAAAGGTTCCCGGGTGGAGACGAACGCGGCGATTTGCGTTATCGCAGTTAGATGTTGACGCTGGGAAACGGGCCGAACATCTTATACTACACGACTGGGCCTCTGCGAACGGGATTCAGGGGGAGGCCATGAAAGCCGCAACGAGCACGCCGTGGGCTCAAAAAATCTACAAAGAAGTGTATGAGAAGCGCACGTTGCGCAAGTACGACTTGTGCTACACGTTTGGGCCGGCGGCTCGGGATCTGGCGTCTCTGATGGACGACCAGACCGTAGCAGCGCAATCGACTGATGGCCTCACTCGGACGCTTCCAGCCAAAGACTCAGGCGTCGATAGACCTGTAATCGAAAGCTTCATCACGACTCCCGACGGCGCGTCCCTCCCCTACCGGCTGGAAGGAAATGCCTCCCCCAACGCTCCACTGCTCGTCTGCATCAACTCGATTCTGGTCGACTACGGCATCTGGGACGACTTCATACCGGCCTTCCTCACTGCTACCAAGAACAAGTATCGCGTGCTCAGATACAATACCCGCGGGCGGTTCACACTACCCGAGACGTCGACGAAAGACATCACAGTCGACACGCTGGCGGCGGACGTAATCACCATCCTCGACGCACTCCGCGTCCCAACCGCCGCAGTCGTAGGCGTGAGTCTCGGCGGTGCCACAGCGCTGAACCTCGCGCTCAAGTATCCATCTCGCATCTCTGCCTTCGTAGCCTGCGACACGAATGCCATGGCGCCTCCCGGGAATCCCAGAGCGTGGGGTGAGCGCATCGACATGGCCGCCTCGGAAGCTTCTACATCCTTATCTGGGGAGAAGGTTGTAGGACAGAATCTCGCGGAGGCGACAGTACGACGCTGGTTCACACCTCAGAGTTACGCCTCCGCTTCCTTCTTACCCAGAATAGAAGCCGTGAAGAATATGGTTGCTACGAATTCGCTCGCTGGGCTCCAGGACTCGGTACGCGCGTTATATGCGTATGATTTCCGGCCAGAGATGGGAGGGTTTACAGGAAAGGGGGCGTTTCTGGTAGGAGCTGGGGACGGGGTGTTGCCGAAGAGTATGAAGGAGATGGCGGCCAGTTTGGGGACGGGGGTGGAGTTGAAGGTTGTGGAGGGGGCCGGGCATTTGCCTATGGTGGAGAGGCCGGGGGAGGTTGGGGAGTCTGTGGGTGGGTTTTTGGAGAGGTGAAGGGGGAGATGGGAGGGCGAGGGCGAGGAGGTTTGGGGGGATGGGTTGGGTTAGAGAATGTAGAGTTGGGAGCCAGCAAGATAGACATGTTTATTAGACGGATTTACTATTAGTGTTTCAAAGTGCCTGGAAGACATCGGAGTCCTCCCCTGTCCAGTGCGCTACGAGGGTCTTGAGAGCATATACCACATCCTCAATACCAACCGTCGATAGCCAAAACTGCCATGGCCCTCCAGAGTCATGGTGCAAAAATGTACAATTGGTATCTTGAAAGCATACATACAAGTCCAATCCCAACGGCCGTCATCGTCGGTGACATACCCAGCCCGAAACCCATGACCTAATGCGTCGTAACGGACCCAAGCACACCGAATCCTATAACGCCGCAGATGTACATAATCATATCCCACTCGAGCTATTCTTCTTTGTTCCCAATCCGTCTTCAATCCCAAACCAACCACCCCGCGCCCCCAACCGTAAACACGACAGCCATCATCGTCAAAATCACCGCGCCGGCCTTATCCTTCGTAGCAATTGGTGAATAATACGGGACTTCGTCTTCATCACCACCCGTACCAGCTCCTGGATCCCCCTTGCTCGTTCCCCCCGTCTTGCCCGTGCTCGGAGCCGGAGCCAGAAGGATCAGATTCGCCTGGATGACACTCAGTGCCGTCATCTGCTGGCCAACGCCAAATTTCCCATCGCTATGTTCAAAACGCCAGTTGCTGCCGCACTTGGTGCCTGATTCGCCGCCGTCGCACTGACGGGCTGCGTTCCTGGCGGAGGTTTGCAGGAGCGGCATGATTGTGGGTTGGGTGATTGGAGCAATTTGGGCGGCGAGGGCAAGCCAGCGGGCAAGGAAGGTTTTGAAGACGTATTGATCGGTGTCGCAGAGGTTCTTGGCCTCGCAAGGCTCGTACATTGTGCCGTTTACGAACAGAATTTTGACATGCTCTATGTAGCCTTCGAGGCGGGTCTTCCAGACCTGGGCACCGTTGGTGTAGTTGTACATCTAGGGTTTGTTAGTCGTTGCTAAAGTTGCTTGGTGTAAAACAGAAAGGCTTGAGAGGGGTCGAAGAGGTAGGACAGCATGTTTCCATGCACGTCTCCAGGGTAAGGGAAATGTTATCAAAGTCCACGGCCCAGAAGCCCCAACCTCTTGATTACAATGTCTTATATGAGAGATGAATGCTGCCGGTTTGGGCCAGTAACAGCCAGTCGCAAATTGTGGGGTTCGAGGTGGGCTGGAAGGAGAAAAAGTAAAATGACCTACATAAGCAGAAGCCCCAATTATGATACCATAATTATACGTCCACTCGGTCCCGTCCGCTTTAGTACATCCTGGAATGTCGGTATCCAATCCATCATTCACTTTGTAGTCCTTCCCAAGCAGCGGCGTGGAGGCCATCCAATCGTAAATCTTGTCTGCCCAATCTGCATAAGTCTGGTTTCCTGTGTAGAGCGCCAACCTTGCCGCCAGCTGGAAGAAGCCCCCGTTCGCAGCCGTGTTCTTATAGTTGTAGCCCGTATGCCACTGGTGGAGCTGCCAACGCACACCACCCCCGCAGGTTGAAGGGTCCCACTGCTTCACAAGTTGATTGAAGACAGATTGCGTAGTTGCGAGATATCCAGGAAGATTATCGGGTGGGTCCTTGAACTTGAGCTCTGCGGCGGTCATGGAAGCGAAGGCCCAGAAGAGCTGATCGTCGTTGCCCATGTCTTTAGATTGATTGGCGGGCAACTGTGAGCACATCAGTATCGTGGACGTCTCCAAAGGTATGCAACACCTTGGGGTGGGTAAGAGGAGAAAAGGCCTGGTCTTACGAGTTCGTGACTATCCGCGAGTTGGAAAAGGTAACCATCGCGAACGATGTCCGAGAATTGTGAGTCGTTCGTATAGTAGGCATACTCCATGAATGTGCCAAACATAGCGCCCGCTTCCCACCAGTAGTATCCTTCTACAGAAAACTTGGGTAATAGTCCAGGAACTCCGCTGAGAATCTGAACCTGGCCATTTTTGGTTGTGGCATATTCGGCCATAAGATCAGTGGCTATGGTCTTTGCCGCAGACTTGAGCTGAGCTGCAACGTCGCATTAGAGTCCGAACAACACAGAAAAGACGTTCCACGAGGCAGAGCGTATGAAAGGCCGAGAAGTAGTGTACCTGGATCTGTGGGGTCGTCTAGCACAATAGCCGCAGTCGGGAAGACATTGAGGGCCGCTAGAAGAAGCGCGGAGAGGGCTTGCGCTGGGCGTAATAATCTCATCGCGACGTTCGCATAGGGAGTTGTGTCTTTAGGAGGGCTGAACAGATGTTGAGGAGTTTGGCGTGGATGAGTATGAATGAGCGACAAAGGTCAGCCTCTCCCAAGACGAAAGCGACAGACAATTGCACAGGGCGAGAGAGGAACACGGAGATGCGAAGGGCGACGGAGAGGTGACGCCAGATGAGCAGAACCGGACCCCATGGAGGCTGAGGGAAATCCCAAGGCGGCACCATGCGGCACCGCACCCCTCAATCTGTGGTCGCTGGATGTGAGTATTACTCGGATCGTCACAGGCATGCTGAACTCGTTCGAGCGGCGCTACGGCTACTATGCCGCCCAGGTCGCTGTCGTTCCTCGGAGTATGCATTATTTCAGGCAACCCCCCAACCTTACTGCCAATACCGTATTCTCTGCTCTACGGGCTTTAGTTGGTTCAAGGGAAAGCTCAGGTCGTGCGATAGGTTGAATGTTGAAGGGGGCGCAGCGGCTGGGGTGCTTACTCACGAACAACACCCGTTGAGCTCTTCGAGCGGGGAAGCTAGCCCTCTCCAGTTATCCCCATTACGGCCTCGGGCGACATGAGCTGACACGCGGCCCTCGTGACTCTGCAGAACAGATTGAATAAGGAATGCAAGCGAGCGGGAAATTGGCAGTTGGGAGGAGTGGAGTACTCTGAAGGTGGCGGAGCACGCCAAGGCCGTATGCGTGATCCTAATGGGAAAATAGGCGCCAAAGTCGAAGGCCGCCATGGTAACTGGCTGTCATAAAAACAAGACCTGCCTAGAAAGGCTTGACGGATTTGCGTGCTCGCCTTAACCGACAACGTTGATGTTAAAGGAGGGATTTGCACCCTGTATTTGGCCGGCCCTGACTCCTTGCCTTCTGATGCTATACCTACAGAGTATGCTCTTGAAACTGGCACAGCATCCCCTCGCAGCGTCTGCTGGACCTCTGATGAACTGGTAACGCCTTGCTGGTGTGGCGGCCATGCCGTTCGCATCCATTCTGTACCGGTATCCCAGGATCAATGCAAACCAACGCCATGTCATCAAGGCCAAAACCTTCAGCTTACCACCATTCTTTACACAATCTCGACAATCTGATCCAGACCTTCATATTTTGGCAGGTCAAGCTCATATTTTTCAGCCACCGCAGGACTCAAGAACCTTCCCCCAAGGAAATGCCGGCCCTGAAACCACTTCACCAGAGGCTTCGGAGCGGTGAGACTGATGAGAGCGTCGGGCGTAAATCCCTTACCCGGGCCTGAAGCTGGGGGGCCATCCTCGATGTTCCAAGAGGATGGCGCGTCGACGGCCAGGACTGGGATCTTTGTGTCGCGCAGAGCTTCGATGACTGAGGGAAATGGTTCGCGGACTTCACCCGAGAATGAAAAGCCTGCGACAGTATCAGATGAAAAGATGATGATGATAATGATGACGTTCCGTGGATTCAAAGAGGAATATGAGCCAGTAAGTTCATATCCAGGCTGCTAGGATGCCGACTCCATGCATGCAGCCGATCAAAACAGATGAATGCATGTATAGAGATGGGCTGCAAGATGGGATCGGCGTCCGCCTAGTGAAAGGTGACGAGTCAAAAGGTAAGAATAGAAACATACCAAATATTGCATCGACAATATGATCCGTCTGCTCAATCGCACCATGAAAATCGTCCGTGAACGGAATCTTCAGGTCCTTGAGTTGTTTGCTCAGACGCTATACGTTGGTAGCACGTCAGCATGAAGATCATTCCAGCAAAAAGTACACCGTGCAACTCGGATAATGTCATTTTGAGTGGGAACAACGGGAAGAAGTCGAAATGGGAAGAGGAAGCCGGAATAGTGGTACCTGATATAAGTCATTCTTACTCTGCTTTGGGTAGTAGATCGTAGGTTGGTATCCGTAGTGAAATAGGTGTCGAGCAGCAACGAGTCCGTCACCACCTACACGACAATCAGCTCATTTCCATACTCGTGCATAATGTCTCCCTTCTTCAAACATCTCCGCTCAAAGGAACAAGCAATTGACCCTACCATTATTCCCCGGCCCACAAGCCACCAAAATCCTCTTCCCACTACTCAACGGCTGCAACTTGAAGACTACATTCTTGTGAGGAGTCAGAAAAGAAGAATGGCAAGTACTCGGATTTACCAGCTTGTGAAACCGACAGCCCTGCAAGTTCCATCAACTGATCGATTGAGAAAGCGCCCGTGGTCATGAGTTCCTGGTCTAGGGCTGCTGCATTTTTGGCGGAGAGAGTCTGATGGACCGTCAGGTTTTTGATCATCTGGAGACTGTGGGAAGAATGGGGTCACTGACTCGTAGAGCCATGGTGGGAGTGAGACTGGATCTAATGGGTAGGTAGAGGGTTGTATATGGAGAGATTGGTGGTGTTGAAAGCTGAGGTCCAGAATTGAATGCTTCGTGATACAAACAATTACATCACTCCACCGAATTCGGAAGCGATGGCCTTGAGGACAAATAACCCAGGAAGGTTTCCAATGACACTTCAGTCTGCAACTCAGCGCTCAAACAATATTGACGACGGCATCTTCTCCTCCAAAAGGTTCATAGATGCTCTATCAAAAGAAGTACACACTTCCACTCACGTGAGATACGCCGGGAAAACCTCGGCCTATCAAAGAATCTCGAACTTCGACTCCACCACCACAGCACATCCCATCGAGAACTGACAGTCCAGCCCACATCACCCCAACATGGTCGTCCGAATCCGCCTCGCGCGCTTCGGCAAGAAACACGCACCCTTTTACAACATTGTAGTTGCACATGCGCGGTATGTGCTCGAATCCCCCATCCCAGTCTCCAATTCCCTATTCCCCACAGACCACCATCTCAAGTTCCACCCAATGGCCTTGCCATGCAATGATTTCCGAATCTTTACACAGGTTCCTACAAGCACAAATACTAATACTATAAATGACTAGAACAGCACGCAACTCCAAACCCCTCGAAGTCCTCGGAACCTACAACCCGTTGCCACAACCACCCCGGCCGGGCGACACTTTCGGGCGGCCGTGGAAAGACGTTCGGCTTGATATTTCACGGGCACGGTATTGGATTGGTGTGGGTGCGCAGCCAAGTGATACGGCATGGAGATTGTTGAGTATGGTAGGTCTAGTTTACTTGATGGATCTGGAGGGGGGATGAGATGGGAAGATGAACATTGGATTGATGATAGGGAATAGGTCGGCATACTTGAACCGAAATATCGCGTCACGCAGGTGCAGGGACAGGTTATAAAGGCGGATTCGGCGGCAAAGTCACTCAAGCCGGCTCCGGCTCCAGCTACGTCTACGACATTGACACCGGCGGAGTGATATGGGCCCGTAGAAAGATGGTGATATGAAATGTAAAATATGTGGAATACGGAAATGGTAGGAGGGTGGAAGAGGACGGGAGAGGAGCGAGATATTACGATGCATACTCCGGCGTTCAAGCGAAAGATTCCACGGAGGGAGAATATGTAAAATAGTGCGTCCTTGGTTTGGGAAGAAAGAATATGTACATTTGACACAAAATCGAATCAATTGAAGCAACCAATATCAGGTCCATTGACTCAAACTCGGGGTATCTATATGTCTTACAATGATCCTCTGGAACGTTTCCTTCTTCTGCTTCTGCTTCTGCTTCTGCTTCTGCTTCTGCTTCTGCTTCTGCTTCTGCTTCT
>ML977599.1:269905-307551 GCA_010015725.1 Amniculicola lignicola CBS 123094 | reverse complement strand
CTTCTGCTTCTGCTTCTGCTTCTGCTTCTGCTTCTGCTTCTGCTTCTGCTTCTGCTTCTTCTTCTTCTATTCAGCTCACGCCCCAAAGCAGCCCTGATGCTGTGAGAATAGTTTGGTTCTATTCTCAATCCCTGTCACGCGACGACTCGTCTCGTCGTTCCCTACGTCGATGTTCCCGGTGACGAAACTCGGACTCTGGAGATCTCCTGGCTCGTCGACTGCCTGCAACCTTGATGGCCTTGGGAGATGCGCTCCTTGAACGATTTCGCGTCCGAGAATCGTCACGAATCCGTCTCTGATCACGATCCTTTGACCTCTCACGATGATGCCGCCTTGAATGGTGCTTCTTCTCCCGTTCGCGCTCCTTTTCCCTTCTCCGCTTCTTCTTGAGCTTGGCCAGCGCGACATCAACCTTGTCCTGCACGCGCTTGAGCATGGCGGGTTTCATAGGGTCATCGTCATCCAGTTCCCTCTCCAGCGTTGCCAGTTCAATCTCCTCCGGCAGCGGGTCCCTTTCTTCCTCGCTCTCACTGTCACTCCCGCTATCAGTGCGCCTCCGCTTGCTCCTCCCCGACTCGGCCACCTCCCCCATGGTATTGTCCCGCATATCCTCGTCCTTGGCCGGCTTATACCGCGTATGATCCACCCTCAATACTCTCCCCATGACGTCCGCGCCGCCAAAATTGTCCACGGCGAGATCGGTACTGCGCTGGTCCTCATATTTGAGCCATGCGAAACCGCGCGATTTCCCCGTCTCCTTGTCGCGCGCGAGTTTTATCCAGACGGGCTCGCCGAACTGGGAGAAGAGGGTGATGATGTCGCCTTCGGAGACTTCGAAGGGGAGGCCCCCAATGTAGATGAAGGCGGTGTCGCGGTAGTCGGTGTGCCATGAGGCCGAGGGGCTGATAGCCTCCTCGAGTTCGCGCTCGTTGAGCTTTTGGATGGAGCGGATGGAGTTCATGGTGGTGGGCGCGCTGGGCGCGGAGGCGATGAGTTGTCAGATGCGGCGGCGAACTTGAAGCTACGGGGGCTTTGGGTACGAAGTGGAGATGGTGGCTGGGTGTGTCGTTTTGTTGATGTGTTGATGTGTGGACGTGGAAGGGACGTAGCTAGTGAAGCTGCAAAGCTGCAGCCAAAACTTGGGCTTGGCGAGACCCTGGTTCGAAAAGCTCCAGCTCCCTGGAAGACCATACCATGCAACAAAGACACCCTTCGCCTGCACCACACCACGCTTCAACCCCGCCAGAGACACACGGCGCGCCGGCTCCGCTCGCTGCCTTTTCCTGCCAGCCCATAGCCGCCAACACCACCACGCCGCATCGACTGCACACCCTCGTCCCTCGTCCCTCGCGCCCTGACACCTCCGAAGCTGCTCCGCCATGACGAGCTCGTCGCGTCGAGCCTCGGGCTTCCCATTGCGGACCGCCGGCGGACACCACCGGCCGGGCAGCAGCGACCAGGATGTCGAGGAGATCTGGAAGCCCATGCTGGACAACATCTCCAGCGGGAAGAGGCTGCCGGAGAAGAGCATGCTCGTGCTAGGTGGCTGCCCCTGCGCTGGAGCGCCCCCCTCCCCCCCCAACGCCTGCTAATTGAACCCCCCCAGGCGGCACGCCAGACACACAGAGAGAGTTTCTCGAATCCATTTCTACAGACCCGTCGGGCACGCGGCGGCCACCCGACCGCGGACGCAAAGCCCCGATTGCGAACCAGTTTGCGCTGGGGTATACCTACCAGGACGTGCTGGACTCGGACCATGAAGGTACTGCTCTCTGCCAATACATGGACACAGAGCCGGCAATGCTGATCGCGCGTAGACACTCTTGCGCGCCTCTCGCTCTATCTCCTCGCCCAGCCCTCGCCCTCGTTCACCCCCCTGATCAAGTCGTATCTGAACCCGAAGACGCTGCCGAACATGCTTGTGGTCATCCTGCTCGACTGGAACCACCCCTGGCTCTGGGTGCGCCAGCTGCGCGACTGGATACGAGTTCTGCGCTCGCTCATTGTCTCGCTCGACGATGCGTCCAAGGAAGTGCTGGAAGAGAACATCATGGTGCTGCAGGACAAAGGCCGGGGAGGTGCATCCGAGGCCTCGGGCGCGAACGCGTCTGACAGCGTGAAAATGCCACTCGGCCAGGGAGAATGGGACGAGCCATTGGGCATACCCCTGTGTGTCGTCTGCCAGAACGCCGACAAGATCGAGACGCTGGAACGAGAGCGGGGGTGGAAAGAGCAGGAGTTTGATTTCATCCTTCAGACACTGCGCACTATCCTCCTCAAACACGGCGCGAGCCTCATCTACACCATGCCTACCGCGCCCGGCTCCCTCCAGACGCTGATACATTCGGCACTGGGCATAAAATCTTTGCTAAAACAACAACAACTAAAGCACAACGTCATCGATCGCGACCGTGTGCTCGTACCCCCAAACTGGGACTCATGGGGCAAGATCCGCATTTTAAGAGAAGGCTTCGACGTCGAAGGCGTCAGTCAAAAATGGTCACTGGACATCGACATCCCGCGGCATTCGCCAACTACAGCAAGCGGCGATGCCATCCCAGAAGAACCCACCACCCCCAACAACCCCTCTCCAACACAAGAAGACCACGAACCCTCGGCAACATCCATCTACGAAGACACAATCCGCAATCCCGATTCCGACTTCACCCTCTCCCTCCTGCACTCCAAGCAAGCCGCCAACGGCATCGAAGTCTCGAGCAAAGACACCCAAGTCTTCCTGACCGAACAACTCAGCACCTTAGAGAAACTCCGGCTGGAAGATGATAACGAGGCGCAGATTCGACAGGCGAAGAAGAAGGATGATCCGGGGAGTAGAATGTTCGGTACCGAAGTTAGTGGTGTGGTCGAGGAACATATTGGACCCGTGCAATTCAACATGGGAGGCATTCAGGTCAATGCAGATGAGATGGTCAGGAGGTTACAGGTAAATAGGCGCTTTTCCTGCGTGGGATATCACTCTTGTCCTCTCCCTCCCCTTTCCCTGCCCCTCCCCTCATCCCTTTCCGTTACATAAAACGAACCATTGCTTTTCCATTGCACCATATTATCACCGACCAGACGAGCTAACGCACATGCCAGGACCGCGAAGCAAACCGAACAACAAGTCCAGAAATACCAATCTCGCCCGAGCTGCCCAGTGATGCCAAATCGGAGAATGAGAAGCTGGCATCGTTTTTTGCGGGCTTGGCGAATCGCGGGACGGGGTCTACGGCTAATAGCCCACGGGGGGCGTAGATTTATACTGGACCGATTCGTTTGCTGGAGTGCAGGGATTGGAGTGGCGGGGAGGAGCGTGGTGTGGAAGGTGGACAGCGATGAAGAAGTGGGATGGAGGGGCCAAGGACGACAGAGGAAGGTGGGGGTGGTGGGTGGGAAGAGTGGCAATGGGAATGCAATGCCAATAGCTATATACCTTCGGCGACGTATCCTTCACAGGTTGGAGATGGGAGTTTGTGTCTGGGATAGTATTTGCATGGTTTTATACCCTGGGACATAGATAGGTCTATGTTGCAACGTAAATCAGTTTAATTCAAATTTGGTGCAGCTCGACGCCGGTGGTTATCTCAGGGGAGAGAGAGGATATGGAGAAGATGGTTTGTCGGGGTTTGGGTGATGGTGATGAGGACCACGACAGTGAATACACATATCCTCTTGTTCCTTCACCTACGTTCCTTCCCTTCAATCCACTTCCCTTCCACAAAGCAGCTCCCCAAACTCAAAGGCCATTCCCTCATACGCGTACAGATTTTAGAAACCCAGCAGCAGCACTCATTCTGAGTCTGCAGAAGTGTTTTTAGAAAACTCTACCGTCCTCCCAAAACTGGTTCAATGTTGCTCAATCAACAAACCAGCCATCCATCCCTCCAAATTTTACATCAGATCCAAAGGATCGAGAAAAACACACGAAGTTGTTCCTTGGCAAATCTTAGAAACGCAAAGAGAAGCTCCACATATGGTCTACTACTCAGATATTTTAGACCCTCCATTGGCCGGTATGAGTGGGTGTTTTAAGGAGACTGGGGTGTTTATATACACTTTCCGCGGCCTTGATGTAGGCTTGGACACTGACGGACCTCTCTCTGCTCTGCAACATGTGATGCTCAGCTAGTCAATTGAATAATGTTGGCCATACCATTAGTTAGCCAGCCGTTCCTTTTTAAAAAATTTTTTTTAGCAGGAACAGGGACCACGCATATGTTCTGGCCATCTGGTCTTTTCGAGAAATAGCGCAACACTCCATAGCTTGCGTATTCCATCGGTTTTAGAGCCCCATAACTCATTATCAGGTTCAGTTTTGGTGCCCTCAAATTTTACACACCCTTTTGTGGGCGAAGGAAGAAAGTCCGAAGAGCAACAGATGGCGGGTTTATATCTACCATTCCCTCCGCTCTGGGCTAGGCTCAGACGACAACGAGTCTCTCCCTTTTCGCAAAATATCCATCAATGCTCCCGTTTCACGAATTGTTTTAGACGGACACAAGAGCAGCACATGGAACGAATCCGTTTATGTTTTAGAGCAGCACATGGCCATGTTCTGTCGGTGTTTTAGAACAGCACACTCCAAGTCATTGCCGCCCGTTTTAGAGCGGCAAAGAAGCACACCACATTCTGAGAATGATGTCCATTTTAAAATCCCCCTATAGCAAGTCCCAGGTAATACTTTTAGTGACTTCGGCCTCCGGAAATGGCGGTGTGAGGAAGAAGTCTGAGAGGTGGAAGTTCTGGCTTTATATCCCCTTTCCATGCTCTTCGTGCATACATGGAACATCCACTGGCTTGTCGTTCGCCCAAATAGACATCAACCCAGCAATGTCATTGACTTCGATTGGCGACGCAGTCAGCTAGTTGGTTGGCCAGTCAGTGATCATGTCTTGGGATTTGTTCAACCGGCGCGAGAACAGCACATAATCCTAACTTGTTCCTGATTTTAAAAAACAAAAGAAAGATTCTACATGATGATCCATAGTACCAATTTTAAAAAAGACCCATCCACTGGTGATGGCTTCGTTTTTAGTTCTCTCGGCCTCTGGCAGAGGTGTTGTGAAGACAAGAGGTCTGGGGGTGAAGATTGAGCGACTTATACATACCTCTCGCTCATCCTGTCCCATATCATCTCATTCTATCACGTGTATCCACCTTCCGGTTATAATCTCCCTTTTTCATTGAAAGTCGTCAAGGGCTCTGAGATCATTATCACATGCATCACCATCATCATAGCGCCTATCCCAACCCCCCGATCCCCATCCACAAAGGAACCTCCAACCGACGTCCCTAAGACAGCCCCCATGTGCTCATCGCCAAACGAATTTTGTACCTCCCACACACGCTACATACGGTACACCCATCACAGGAGTATCACATCCCTCCCGAAGATTTAAGGAGCGAACAGAAGAAACCACAGCGACATAGGTCCTCTGTTTTTACAATTTTACAGACCTCATTCAAGTTTTGCCAACCATTTCATTTTAGCAAGTAGAGCAGAGCAACACGACATGGAATAGAAGTATCCGTCTTTTTTAAGCCATGAACGGCCTTTCAACCCAATCTCCCCCACATAGCTCATCCCGCTCGTTATTTTCTACCCATCCATTTCCTCCTCCCTCCAGATCCCCCCATACAGCCACCATACTTCCCTTCTTTTACCCCGACAGCACATGGCTCCTTTGCTCCCCACCTTCTTAATTAAATGCCCTGCATCCTCCCATACCCCAATCCGACCCCATAGGTTTGTCGTGTGTGACTTTTAGCAAACCAGATGGCACACCAATCCACATCAACAGACGCTGTGGCATTTTTATAGGACGCTCATATAAAACAACCTTTTACCCCGGCAGAGCACACATGTCAACTTCTCGGCGCCCATTTTATATCCCCCTCACCCTCCTGCGCTCACTCTGCCCCATGGGGCGACGGACTGGAAATTTGTAGACCGAGACGAGCCACAACCCTCTCTCATACAAGACACCTGTGGCGAGTTTTACATTCCTCCATGAGCTCTTCGTTGATTCGGGGTTTACTCCAACTGAGGACTCATTCAGTGTTCTGTTTTGGAGTTTAATCATTTAATCAAATGGCAGGCACCGTTCTCTAAAGATATTAAGGCCTGGTTTTATATGTAGCTTCAGGGTATCGGTGTTTTTAGACGAGCAGGGGAAGGAAGCACATCAATATGCTGATCAGTGTCCCTACTTCGCCGCTCTAATAATCTCATCCTCGGCATACTCTTCCCCTTGCCTCCATTGAAGTTCCCAACCCGCAGTGTTAATTCCATGTTCATTCACAACTCCACTCCCACTCCCACTCCCCTCTCCACCGCTCTCCACCAAAGTCTCATCCTCAAGCGCCAAACTCGGCGCCCTCGATCCCTCCAACCCACCCGCCTCAGACATCTCAAACCCATCCCTCTCCGCCTGCTCCTTAAGCCTGCTAACCACCTCGCGCGAGCCGTTCGGCCACGCGTTCACGCCTAACCCCACGGGCTCCGTCTCCCTGACCACGGGGCTAAAATTGTCTCTGAGATAGTCGCGCCGCCGACGCAGCTGCTCCGTGTACGCCTCGTTGCGCTCGATGGCTTGCGTGAGGGCGGGGATGTCTTGGTTCATTGCTGCCGATAGGACAAGCACGGGGGAGAAATGGCCGGAGTTGCGCCAGTTGGTGGACGAGGAGGGGGTATTGCCGGGCTCGGGTTGGACGGGGGGGTCTTGGTTGTCTGGGCCTGGGTGCGAGGGGACATCTGCGAATGGGTCTGCGTAAGCTGGTGTGTCTTGCCGAGCTTCTTGCTGCGCTTCACGCCGCTCTTCCTCAGCTGCCTCTCTCTGTGCCTTCTCCTCCTCCTGTGCCTGTCTCTCCGCCATCGCCTGTCTGAGTATCTGCCTCCTCTCCTCGTACACTTTGCGGTTCGAAATTTGTATCTCTGCGCCCAGGGTTTCCAACACAGCTCTTGCCCCCCTCCTCGTCTCGTGTATAATCTCCCCCGCAAACGACAGCTTATTCACCAGTCCTAAACTCGCTCCAGCCCAGATGGGCGCGACGCCCTTACATCCCCTAGCAAACCCCCCAGATTCATGCGTCTTCGCTTCAGCATATAGCCGCCGCGCCCTCTCCATGTTCCTGTCAATGAGCCACTCCTGGTAACTCTTGACTGCAAGACTGCGCCCATCGTACCCTTTCGGCCAGGGGTTCGGCACAGTGAGGTCATCGAAGAACTTTGAACGGACCGTATTTGAACCGCCGAATCGCGCCTCGATGACAGCTGCCTGGTACGTCGGATGCAGAAGCACCTCCTTCGAGCCCAGAAACCGCGTGCCCATGACCACGCCCTGGGCCCCCAGCGTAAAGGCCGCCGCCGCACCCCGTGCATCCGAGATTCCGCCAGAAGCAACAATCGGGATCTCAATCTTCCCTCTCTTGAAAATATCAACCGCCTCAGGTAAAAGACTGATGAGACTCGCACTCCGTTCGTGCCCATGCCCTCCTGCATCTGAACCTTGCAGCACAAGCACATCCGGCTTCGCCTGCGCTGCAATCTCTAGCGCCTCGTGCATACTCCCCGTCTGGATCCAAATCTGGCTCCCAGGACACGCCCTCCTCATCTCCGTCGCCCACCTCGTATACACCTCCACGCTCTCCGCTGCAAACAGCCACACCACCTTGGGCCGATACTTCTTGACCAGGGGTACGAATTTTGTCAGTTGGGCGGCGAAGGGGAGGAAGCCAATGCCGATGGGCACCGTAGGTAGCTTTTCGAATTCTGGCGATGCGTTGCGGAGGAGGATGGCGCATTGGTCGAGCTGGGAGGAGAGCCAGGCGGCGTCGTTGATACAGCCGATCATGCCGAGACCGCCGGCGAGAGTGACGGCCGCAGCGAGGTCGCCACCTGCGAAGTGGGCCATGGGCGCGTTGATGATGAGGGGGAAACGGAAACATTGTTCAGAGAAGAGGGGTGCGAGGGTGCATGTTGGGGCGCACGCCATTTTGTCCCGTCTAGTTGGAGGAGAGTGGAATGGAGTGGAGTGGAAGGAGTGGTGAATCTTGATTTGGGATGGGATGATGATGTACAACGAGCGGTTGTATAAGGGTGTTTTCAGTAAAGCATACGAGTCGTGATGATGTTGGTGGTAGTAGTGGTGGTGGTGGTGGTGGTGGTGGTGGATAGAATTGGTGAGAAGCAGTCGAGACGGAAACTGGTCCTTGTTAGCTGTGACAGCTGGAGATTGAGGGAAGGCACGACTTTAAACAAACCGAAGGCATCTGAAGCAGCTCTCACCGACCCGACAGGCCCTCCAGGCTCTAATAGACATGCCCATGTGATCATCGCCACTTATACCTTCATTGTAGTAAGCAAAAGCCTCTTGGCGTGAGACTGTACTGGAAAATCCACTAGGAAGATGCTGGCTCTCACATCGTCAGCCCGTACACTTGCCCCCATCCAGCAACCGCATATTCCCTACTTGAGAGTTAGCCTACAAGTAAGCTGAGATCCATCATATTCGCATTTCCCATTAGTAAGATATCACTCACCTACCGCCAAGACATTCCATCACGCAGTCCAGACCTCGACCTCCGAAAGAATACGAGATGCAATAACCATCATCTGTGCCTCTAGGGTATGTAACAAGCACCTCCTATCCACTTATCCTCTCCCTTCCTTGCCCGCTCCAAAGAATACCCACTACCAAATCCATAAACTGATAAGAATCTCAACGCCTCCACACCACGCTCAACTTTTACACCCTTCAGACCGAAAAGCCCCAAAACCACACCCACGCACTCGTCCGCTAAGACGGCTTATCGCAACCTATACGCCCAAGCAACTCCTTCCGATCCCCATGTCCGGGGATACTAATTCCACTCGCAATCCCTCCAGTACTCCGATTCGCCCTCCTCTTCGAATTCTTACCAATCCCCGGACTACTCTTGCGCGAGAAATTGAGCGCTTCAACACCAACCTCTTCCTCCAGCGGGGGGACCGAGAATTCGACGCCCGTCTTGACATTGCCGAGAGAGTGTCCGGAGATATGGGTCGGAGGCGTGTCTTTCTCGTCGATTTCTTCTTCCTCGTCCTCGCCTTCGTCGTCGGAGCGGACGTCTTCTGCTTCTCCGCCTGAGAGAACTTTGACTACAATCTTCATAATCATGACGAACCAGAGAATGCAGAAGATTTCAATGCCCGTCAACATGCCCAGGAAACAGTATCTGATTGTAGGATTCCAGCAAATGGTTCCCTCGCGGTCCGTGTAAGCTTTGACAATATTACCCCAGATGTCGTTTCCACCAAGGGCTTCGAAGCGCGCCGTATCCGCCATGGGGACAAAGAGGGACGAATTGGTCGAGGAGGAGGGGTTCGCGTTGTGGAGATAGCATCCCGGGGCCATGAAAGCGGGAGCGTGTGCGTACACGGACCACATCACCATGGAGTAGAAAACGTGGCGGGTGGTGAACCAGACGACGACGAAGAGGCCAAACATGACATCGCAGGCATTTGTGTAGCCCAGGTATTTCAGGAGCTTGGCAGACTGTGTAGTCATTAGCGGCCATCCCCCATTGCAGTCATACTCTTGACTGGGATGTTACTCACAGGAAGCACAATGTCCACCAGGTCCATGAGACACATGATGACAACTCCAACGCGGGTATGGTAGTATCCGTAGCTGAAGAAGAGCAGGGCAATGGTGACGATGTGGTGAGTAAACATCTGCGTGTAATCCTTGCGCTTCTCCTCAATGTTGACGACAAGAATCTGCTGGATCCAAAACGCCCACTGGACGAGATAATACCACTTGCAGAGGCCGCTAATCTCGCGGAACGGCCAGCCCGTCCACATGCCCTTCAGGTTGAACCAGAAATCGGAATTGTACGAAATGTACTAGAAAACACACGGTGAGCCATTGATTGGGGAGAACAGAATGCACGTGTGCAGGGGACCACGTACCATACCAAGCGACCAAAAGCAAGTACAGTAGCACACCAGCCAGGCCTGCTCCTTGAATCTGGTCAAATTCTTCTTGCCCTTGATGCCTCCCATACGCGCAAGCGGGTCCAAGACATAGTCCATAACTAGCACTCGTACGCCCGTGAAGACCACGACGCCAAACGCCACATAGGGCAGGTCGTCGGTGCCGCAGCCATACTGGTCCGTCTCAGGGTTGTAGTAGGACAGGTGGAAGAACTTGGAGGTGCGCCGCCTCGCGCGGGGGAACGAAATGTGCGTGAGGGTGAGCAGGAGGATCAGATTGATCGAGATGCCTGTGTCGGGGGTCAGTAGACGTGTGTGTGGTGGTGCAATGGCGGCACAAGCATACCAATCTGGTGGTCGCAGATCCACGACAAAATCAGACCCAGCAAGCTCTCCTCTGGCGTCTTCCTCTTGCTCCTGGGCACGCCGGGGGCCCGACACGTCAATTCGGAGTCGTCGAACGCCAGCTTCAGATTCTCGGGCGCCCAATTGGGGTTCTCGCCGTGCGCGGCGCCGCTCGCAGCTGGCCACGGGCCGCTGGCACCAGCAGCGGACATGGGAGCGAGCGTGTGGGGGAGGGAACGGCAAACGGCGAAGGAGGTAGAACTCGGCGCTCGGTAGGGGGGGAGAAGAAGAAGAAGAAGAAGAAGAAGGGAAGAGGGCACGGCGGTGCGCTGGAGAAGGTCGCTGCTGCAGCGGGTCTGCCGTTCTGCGGGGGACTGCTGGTTTCAAACGAAGGCGGTGTGCTCAGGGTTGGCGAAGGACGGCGGGAGTCGAAGGCGATCAGACGTGCAGCAGCAGCAGCAGCAGCAGCGCGCGTCCGGCAGGCCCACTCACAGTAATCCAGTCGCGCGGCCTTGACAAAGCCAGACAGAAAATAGGCACTGCAGGGAGAAGGCCGTCCGAGTGAGCTGCAGTGGCGAGAGGCCCTGGATCGCAGCCAATGCCAGAAGATGTGTGCTGCTTCGTCTGTGTGTGTTTTCTTGCTTGGGTTAGCGCGTAAATAAATAGTGACGGGCGTTGCACAACCGATGCGGCGCAACATGAAGACTGACAAAAAGGAGTCAAACGGATCACCAAAGAGTCAGTACAGCAGTCAACAATGCAGCGGCCACACAAGACCTCGTCGCCCCGCCGTCACGGCATCATGCCATGGGCAATCGACAGCGTGCAAAGACACCTCGCTTCGGCCCTGAGCTCTCTCGACACAACAAGGAACTGTTCGCCCCGCAATCGCAAGTCGCAGCCAATCGTGGGCCCATGTGTCGCCATTCACCATTCACCATTCACCCCGCAATCACTCCATGCAGCAACATACATATTGGGTGTCCTGACATCTGCTGCATTTCCAAGAAATTTCCAAGAAAGACTCTCTCGTGCGGTACAGTTACACGAATGAAATGGTAGACAAGCTGCAGACTTCCCGAGACCCGCAGCGGGAACGTCGTCTCAGGGGAAAGTGCTGGCCTGCTAGTCGCCGCTCCCGCCCCAAAACAAACAAAGCATCGCATTAGTACATGGGACTTGACATGTCCCTCTCAAACCATCCCATAGCCTCGAGAAAACCAAGTGCGAACAGACACACATCCTAGTTGTTGTTCTGGGAGTTGAGAATCCGCAGAATGGCGAGGAACAGGTTGATAATGTCCAGGTAGAGAGAAATGGCTGCCGCAATCTCCTCCTCGACGTGGTAATGGCGCATGATGAGCTGCGTGTCCACCAGGATGTATCCGCTGAAGATCAGGGCCGTGATGATGCCATATCCAAGCTCCATCTTGCTGCTGTACGGGAAGAACATGGTCATGAAGCTAAACAGAATCGCGACCCACAGCGCACCAAAGAGATACGGCATCCAAGACGTGAAGTCATATTTGGACTGGCAAGCGAAGAGGCTGAGGGCCACAAAGATGCCAAAGGTGAAGATGACGGCCTCGAGCACGATCTTGTTGTCTGTGTAGGATACGATGACGGAGATGGAGTACGCTTCCATGAGCGTGAAACCCGAGAGGAAGAGCAGGTTCGTCGGGTACGACTTGCGCTTCCAAAAGGTGAGGCCGAGGAAGATCAGGGCGCCGAAGAGCGACACAATCATCATCCACGGAGAGGACTGGATCCAGTGCTTGTATGATGGGCTGGCCATGGAGAGGCCGCTGAGCGCTGCCGTGGCGAGGAGCTGGACAGTCCTGTTATACAGTCAGCTTTGGAAGATCCCAGAGTGTACTGAAAGCCGTACAAGATAGCATAGACCTTGCGAATAAACGCCATCCGGATATCCAACGTCGCCTCCGCGACAACTCCGCCAAACTACAGCATCGTCAGCCTTGCGCTCATCACCATCCGTCCCGCTTGGCCGCCTACCTTGAAGTCATCGGGGAGGTTGTCGTCTTCGCCGCGCGGCACGCCTCCGAGCAAAGCCGCCTGTGTCTGGTCTTCGGCCTGGTATGAAGGTGGCGCCTGGCTGTATCCCGGCTCGTCGAGCGAGTCGCGCTGCGGGACGTGTTGGTATTTTGGACCGGCCATGGTGGTGTGCGTGTAATCGCGCGGTGTAATGACGGGTTTGGGGTGCACAAAGGATGTCGTTGGGCGTGGGTGGAAGGTGGGGAAGACGACGTGGAGGAGGCGTTTGTATGGGCAACTGACATCCCGCAGCTCGATGACGGCGAGGCTGTGCGCTAAACGTCACGTGGTGGGGTCCTTCACGTTTCCAAATCCGTGATAGTCGCAATTTGTCATCCATGAAACCAAATGTGAATTTGCAGAAGATCTTGCATGTATACCTGTAAAATTCAGTGCTAATTAGAATTGATTTGGGTAATGTAAAACCTGCAAGCCCTTTTCTGGATATCTTTGCTCCCTCCTACATACAAACTTAACTACGGACCTAGGTACCAGGGACCCATCTCAATACCTAGATATTTCCAACTCTCTACATCCTAAAGATCCCCCACTTACTCTCCCTCTCCACACTCTGTCCTCCCAGCGCAGCCTGCAGTCCCAACCCCAACACTCTTCGCGTATGGGCCGGCGGTATAATGCCATCATCCCACAGCCTCGCGCTACCAAACGTTGCCTCACTTTCCCGTTCGATTCTCGCTTTGAGCTCTGGATCCACCGTCTTTCCAACAGCTTTCATGACAGAGGACAGTTGTTCAGCGCCCATGACGGACGTTTTGGCATTGGGCCACGTAAATAGGAGACGAGGCGAGTAGGCGCGGCCACTTCTCAAAAATTAATTTCAACCCAGATATCAAGAGACGGGAAAGAACCGTAAGAGGACTTACCACATGCCATAATTCCCTGCCCCAGCACTCGATCCAAAAACAACCGTGAACTTGGGCACATCTACACAAGACACAGCAGTAACAAGCTTCGCACCATTCTTCGCTATACCTCCCTTCTCGGCGTCGGCGCCTACCATGAATCCGCTTATGTTTTGCAGGAACACAAGGGGAATTTGCCGCTTGCCACAGAGCTGGACGAAATGTGCGCCCTTGAGCGAACTTTCGGAGAAGAGGATGCCATTGTTCGCTACTATGCCGACGAGGTGGCCGTAGATGCGCGCGAAGCCAGTGACTAAGGTTGTCCCGTATAGGGGCTTGAATTCAGAGAAGGAGGATCCGTCTACGATACGGGAAATGATTTCGTGTGCGGGGATGAGGCGGCGGAGGGAGGTTCCCGCGATGCCTGACAGTTCCTCGGGGTTGTAGAGGGGTTCTTTGTATGACTTCTCCTTGCCTTCTTCCCTTGAGGTAGCAGCTGGGAGATTACGGTGCCAATTCAGGTTTGATATGCTTCGTCGAGCGAGGACAAGCGCATGTGCATCGTCAACGGCAAGGTAGTCCGTGACACCTGAAATTTCAGAGTGGAGACGGCCACCACCGAGATCTTCTGCCGATACTTCCTCTCCTGTTGCTGCTTTGACGAGAGGAGGCCCGGCGAGGAATACGGTGCCTTGGTTCTCGACAATGATGCTCTCGTCACACATACTGGGCACATACGCTCCGCCGGCTGTACATGGTCCCATCACCACACTGATCTGAGGTATTCCTTCACCGCTCATTCGTGCCTGATTGTAGAAGATGCGGCCGAAGTGCTCCTTATCAGGAAACACATCGGCTTGGTGAGGAAGATTGGCACCTCCGCTGTCGACGAGGAAGATACAGGGGAGCCTGTTTTCCTGGGCGATGGCTTGCGCGCGGAGATGTTTCTTGACCGTGATAGGAAAGTACGTCCCTCCCTTGACCGTCGAGTCATTTGCAACAATAACGCAAGTAACCCCTTCCACCACGCCTATGCCCGTGACAATCCCGCCAGCGGGCACCTCATCTCCCTCATACATATTGTACCCCGCCATCTGGGACAACTCCAGGAAGGTCGTTCCCGGATCGATCAATGCCGTTATCCTGTCTCTTACTAGCATTTTGCCCCTCTTGATGTGTTTCTCTCTCGCCTTTTCAGACCCGCCTAATGCGATGCTGTCATGCAATGAGCTTAGCCGTTGTATGGCTTCATCCATTTGCCTCTTGTTTTCTTTGAACTCCGCCGAGCTTGTGTCCACATTCGTGGGAATAATAGACACTGCATCTGCATGTTGAGAATGGGTAAACGTTGCTATGGTTCTCAGTGAGGAGGCTCGCGGATATGTGCGTAGGAAAGCTTGTGGTCGGTGCCGGGGTCGCAGTGCTGGGCGTATCGAGTGTCGTAAGCGGGCCAAAGCCTCGCGGGATGGAGCTATTCGGGACATTGTGAGAGATATTCCCTAGAGGTGAATAGCATGAAGTGTTTGAGGAGTATTGCCCGCTGAGGTGTAAGAAGTTGTCGTCCGGCATGAAGCTCGGTGACGTCTATAAGCCGATGACAAGCGGAATCTGGGGAAGACACTAGGCCCAATATAGCAGTCACCTCGGTCTGCACCATTCTCTTGCGGAGATGACCCCGGATGTCAAAGTTGCAGTAAAAGCAAGCAAAAAGATGCATAGGATCTTGTCCGAAGACGTATAAAAAACCCCAAGCCTGATGCACAAAACTCAAAAACTATTCCCAAGTGCAATACCATGCAATCATGTTGTCTAAGAGACGCCAGATGTCATATCGGTCAGAGCCATGTCAAAATCATGAGAAGGAAAGCATATGTCATCGGATGTCCAAACAGAGCCCAGAGATTCTGCCATCCCAGAGCATATGCAAAGAATCAAAATAGTACCACCTCCCTGCCGCAAAAGATACATAGTCCTTCTGTTTCATAATGCTTCAAAACAGGGTATCATCTGATTCTTCAACGCCAAAGCACCAAAATCACATCTTATATGCAGCCAGTCTTCACATTTGCAAGCTCTCTGGATGGAAATCAACGTATCCTCCCCCCAGGGGAGGGTTCCTCCTTCGCAGCTCAGGGTCGAAGACCTGCGGTGGCCAAGGGTCCCATCTTGGCCCAGAAAAGGAGCGTATAGCGGAAGTGAACCATTCACGTTTCAGTATCGCTGGGCTGGGGATTTTCCTCCGTCTCATGTTAGCATTGTGATCTTCAATTAAGCATGTAGGCGATAGAGGTCAGCTACTCCAGATATCTCTTCCACCCCTCTCGCTCAACTCCGCGCTTGCCATCCGGCGTCTCGCCGACATTAAACTTTTCCCAACGGGCGTCTTGGCCAGCTCCAATGACTATGAAACTGTTGTCATCAAGCCAGCCGACAAGCCCTTTTGTTGGCCTGCCTCCTGGGACACCAGGAATACCTGCGTTGAAAGTCGCAGATTTGGAAGCGGTTCCCCAGCCTTCGGGCTCGTTGCCAATCTCAAACTTTTGAGTGAGGTTAGAGTATGTGTCTGAGAACTGGCGAGGAAGGAACGGGACTCGCGAGAGGACACCCCATTTGTGTTGCTTGAGCTGGTTAGTCGAAGATGCAGGAATCGGATACGCGCCCGTTTCCTCGTCAGGGAGATCAAAGATATGGACCGTAGACTTGTCAGATGAGACGGCTAGCATTTTGCCCGTGGGAGAAAAGGCCATTGAGAATATAACAGCTGGATCAACGCCGCGCCGAAACTCCATAAGCTTGGTGCAGCTAGGAAATCCCCAGAGTCGAATCAGGGTACCTTGCTCGCTGGCGGTTGCCACCATGGTGCCCCGACGATTCAGAGCCAGCGTTCGGAGCGGTGACTCGTGGGCAGGGATTATGCTGACATTTCCGTTCCGCAGATTGTAGAGTTTGACCTGGCCAGGGACGATTCCAGGGTAAACGACATGCTCGTCGCCGAGATGGCATATTCCGTATGGGTTGTTCACCGTTTCGTACTCGGCGAGCTTCTCTGGGGGTACCTTCATCTTGTAGATTTTCACGCTGTTGAGGAGTACGACGACGACGTAATGGCGGTTGATCCGGACACGCTGGACTGGGGAGTTGAACTCGAGGGTTGTGACAACCTTCTGCGTGCGATCGTTCCATATATGTATCTCATAGCGGTCAGCATGGAGGACTATCTAGTCAACAAGTTTGGGACAGACTTTGTTTTGGGGGAATATGGGTTGCTTCCCTCCGCCAACTATGGCGAGATACTCCGTCGTCCCGAGCATTTCAACACTCCCGAGGCCGCCGCTCATCTCTACAAGCCGTCAGTGCTGCCAGAGGGGCTCGGGGAGGTCAAGCCTACCGCGGGCCAGTCTAAGTTCGCCTGTTTGTGCAGTGAAGACTTCAGAGGTCAGCGCACAAGTCTGCGAGACGAAGCACCCAGTATCACTCACTCCGGAAGCCATTCTCGAGGGCCACTGAGAAGCACGAATTATCCGGATTCAGTGAGGCCGAGAGGGCTAAAGGCCCAGTGGACGAGTCGAGGATGGGCCGGGTATTCATGACGACAGTGAGGCACCGGCCGAGCCAGTAGAGTGGCTTGGGTGTTCAGTTATCACCCTCCGAGTGAGAGGCGGCCTCGAGCTCTGCTAGGCAACTCCGGATGGAGAGGATATATAAAGCGCGCGCGCAACCGTGGGAGCCGTGGTTGGTGCAACGAGCTTCATGCTTACGACATGGCGAAAGGGTCCTGGCAAGCGTGGGTGAGGCGTGAGAGTAACGTGGGGAGGGCGCGGGGAGCGGAGGAGACGTGGGTTGAGCATTGCCAGCGGAAGCATTGGAGACCCAAGCTTCCTCGCTTGGGGCAGGCTAGCCGCTCTAGGGCGGCTGATTGATAGTGAGCATGCTGCACGTGGTGAGGAGAGGCAATGGATGGATGGACAAGTGCTGCCATGTTGAGTGGAATTGGATATGTAATCGGGCACACAGCATAGTCTGTCGCTGGGGCTCACGCGCAACACCGCCGTCTCGGGGTGCTGAAGTCTGCCAAACACCCGAGCGCCGCCTGTTCTGGTTGAACGGCTGATGAGCCAAAGGGGCCGTTGCACGACCGCCTGCTCCGAATCACCGGCAGCTCAACGGAGAGCGCTGCGCGTACAGCAGCCGCGAAAGACAACCTTTGGCTGACGAATGCAAGCAGCAGACGCCAGACGGAGAATAACTGTCGCCAGTGCTGCCTTCCAGTCCCCTCCAGCCCCCGCACACCGACGCTGCTGGGCAAAGCGCACAGGAAGCGGCGACGTGATTGGGAGCATCCCTGAGCCAGGGTCGGGCCGCTAGCGAGCCCCTTTGCATCGCGCAGGAGCTGCCAGCGACCCAAATTTCCACGACAACACCTCAACAGCACCGCAAACTCCCTCTCCACCCTCACCCCCAGCGTCCCGTCGCCCCAATTCCATCCACGTTGGTGCCCTCCGTATTCCCGGTCGGAATCACACGCAGCCAACACGTTCAACGCTCATCCGTCCGAGGGAAAGATGTCTTCGGTACGCCCCCCTTCCAGGCCCGCGCCGCCTTCACCGCGCCGCGGCAGCTGCATCAATGGGAGTGTGTGCGCTAACAGGCCCGGCAGATGCTCAAGACGCGCAGGAAGAAGAATGTCAAGAAGGGCATCCAGTTCTGCCTGATGGTGTGCGGCGCCTCAGGAACAGGTGCGTCCCGCCGCGACCGGCGCTCCCCGCCTCTCCTGCCGACGCATGCTAACATGGTCTGCCACAGGCCGCACCACCTTTGTCAACACGCTCTGCGGCAAGAAGGTCCTGGCGCACAAGGACTCCGATGACCCGACGCAGGCCCACATCGAGGACAGCGTCAAGATCAAGCCCATCACAGTCGGTAAGTCGCCTCCGTGTCTGCCCACCATGCCTACAAGGAGAGTAGCTTGCTGATTCGATATTGTCAGAATTAGAACTCGATGAGGAGGGCACTCGTATCTCGCTCACCATTGTCGACACGCCCGGGTTCGGTGACCAGATTGACAACGAGGCCAGGTAAGCAGCCAGTGGGTACCACCCACCCGTGAGCGATGACTGACACAGGCCAGCTTCTCAGAGATCGTCGGCTTCCTCGAGAGGCAGTACGACGGCATTCTCGCCGAAGAGTCGCGTATCAAGCGTAACCCCCGTTTCCGCGACGATCGCGTGCACGTGCTGCTCTACTTCATCACACCCACCGGCCATGGGTAAGTTGTCTCCGTCGCAGCTGTAGCCCGCGCTAACATCAGCCAGCCTCCGCGAGCTCGATATCGAGCTTATGAAGCGCCTGTCGCCCCGTGTCAACGTCATCCCTGTTATCGGCAAGGCCGACTCCCTGACCCCCGCCGAGCTGGCCGAGTCGAAGAAGCTCATCATGGAGGACATCGAGCACTACCGCATCCCCGTGTACAACTTCCCCTACGACATCGAGGAGGATGACGAGGACACTGTTGAGGAGAACGCGGAGCTACGTGGACTCATGCCATTCGCCATTGTCGGTTCCGAGGATGTTGTTGAGGTGAACGGTCGCCGCGTTCGTGCCCGACAATATCCGTGGGGCATCGTCGAGGTGGACAATCCTCGCCATTCGGACTTCCTGGCCGTGCGAAGCGCCCTCCTGCACAGCCATCTTGCCGATCTCAAGGAAATTACGCACGACTTCCTGTATGAGAACTACCGTACCGAGAAGCTCAGCAAGAGCGTCGAGGGTGGTGCTGCAGCGTACGTCATCTTCCTAGACTTGATGTCACATCGATCGCTAACATATCTGCAGAGATTCATCTATGAACCCTGAAGACCTTGCCAGCCAGTCTGTGCGCTTGAAGGAGGAGCAGCTCAGGCGCGAAGAGGAGAAGCTACGCGAGATCGAGCTCAAGGTCCAGCGGGAGATTAACGAAAAGCGACAGGAGCTCCTCGCTCGCGAGAGCCAGCTCAAGGAAATCGAAGCCCGGATGCACAGGGAGCAGAGCGGGCTGCAGGACCAGACCGAGCACGACGATGCCTAAGCGGTTGGCTGCGGTTGCGGCGACATACACGGGCACGGAGTACAGTCACAGATCGGCCACTGTGTGGTATGATGTGGATGGCGCGCTTGCAGCATAAATTCAAAATATTCACGGTCGCAAGAAGACTGGGCTGGTGCAGCTGGCGTTGATTTTTCTTGAAGGATGGGAGCGAGTAACTTACCACTATCTTGTTCTAATGGGGTTGGTGGGCTGGACTGGGCTGGTTGGAAGCGAAGGGGGAGTGGAGATAGAGGGGAGTGTCTAGTGTTCGATCGGACTGTTATGGTCTGGGAGAATGGTTCTTGATTGATGGGGGAACATGGCCAGACCTTGGAAGGTACCTTTCTCATATGTTTTCTTACACCTTTTTAGTTGCTTATTCCCCCTTTTGGTACTGTAAGAACGTGGTAATCCATACTTGATCGAGTAATTGTAGAGTTTGATCATGTTATGTATGGCTGGTAGCATGGTTGATTGTGTGTTGTGATATGACGGGATGGGATGAGCTTGAGCTCGAGATTGAACTTGACTTGGCGAATGAGGGCATGGAGGTAAGAGGGAGCGGCAGAGGCGGTGACATGAATCAACACATCCGCCATGCCTCGATACGGTATCGGTGAGGCTCTGCCCAGCACACAGTACCTAGGATATTTCTGTTGGATGGATCAACATCGGTAGTGTCGTGGTGTCATGGTGTCCAGCTCCAGATTTAGGACTCAGATAAAGTACACACATCGTCCGTACAGTACCTCCAACATGCGGAGGAAAGCGCCGCCCCTGCACGCCTCTGACAGCCCACATGCAGAGTTCTCCAGCCCACATGCAGTGCTTCAACAGCGATGCTGCGCTGCTGCAGTTCGTGGAGCGCCATGTGTACGCTTCGGCGTCGAGCTAGGGTGGCATATGCAGTCAGCAACATGGGGAATACTCCTTCGGCAACGAGACGCCAACGTTGTAGGTGGAAGAAAGACAAGCCACAATGCCCTCGCATGCCTCTTGTGTTTCCGCATCGGTCGAGACGTACAGGAGCGTTTCTGGATCGAGGTTGAAGGATTGTGGAGGATGGGTGTTGGGTCTTCACATGCGATGCGCATGTTGACGGTTTCGGTCGCTGTTTGCGGCGGTGTGCAATGATGAGGGATGCCGATGTCACGGGCAATTCGGACCGGCGAGAAGCGATGAAAGGCCCCGAGACAGAGAGCTGTTTTGAGGGTTGCAGATGGCAGTACCCATCCGTTGACATATCTATATCTGGATATATGTGGCTCCCGCGGCTCGGGGGAAAATATGGCTGAGCCCATTAATTTGATCCCGTTGGTTTGCTTGGAGGGTAGGGATGGAGATAGAGGCTACATATTCACAGAGTGTTTATGTACAGACATGGAAGAGGAGAGGCACCATCAGGGATCTCGAACGGTGAGAGAATGCGAAACTGATACTCGCACCACAAACCACCATCGAAACGCAGCATCTAGAAACCAAGGTACATATCAAGTGCATATGTTTTGTCGGATTCGATTGCCGGGCGATTGAAATGTGCGGATTTGGCAAATAAGGTGAGGGAGGGTGCTGCTGGTGCTGTGTGGCATCAAGGACATAAATCCCCCGATTGGAGCGTGTGGGTGGAGCGGCAGCGAGAAGCGATAGGTACCTACATTGGCTGGGGAAACAAGAATGGAGGCGAAACTCTATGTTGAAAAGCTTCGTAAACCGCTGCAGGTCGACGTCGCTAACTGCTTTGAGGAGGGGAGGAAAGTGGACGTTGTGGAAGTGCTAGATGTACGTATGTGGGTATGCACCCCTATCACCCGTTCTCACAGATACACAACTCCAGCTGTTTTCCCGCAGAACCGCGCGAGGCGTGCAGTAGGAGGCGGAAGGAAGCGGCAGAGGATTAGGGACTCTCTCTCTCCCTCCCTCTCTCGCAGCCTATTAGTCCATAGGATTATGAAGGTTGCACAACGTCACATGGAGAAGAGCGATGCGACACAGTGGTGGCCCGCCATTGCAGCGGGAAGGATCCCAACTTGTGCCACGATGGCTGACTGCCGCGGAGTGGAGAGAACGAGGATTTCGAGAATTGTGGGTGGCGCTGGGTAGACGTCCGAACTAGTGGCTTTGGGTGGACGTCGAGGGGCTCGTCGATTCATCCTATTCATCCTATTCATCCAAATCATCCTCGAGTTCAACAACTGCGGGTTCGACAAAAGGAGCATGTTTTTCGTACGCACGAACGCCGCTTTCGTCAATCTTGGATCGGCAACCGTTTCCGTCTGTTGGAAATCCGGATGTTGGAGGAGCACAGCCCCGCCCTTTTGCCTCCTGAAAGACGCTGGAGGTTGGAGCGCATTTATCGAAGGCATATCGCGGTTTGCGCGGTTGCCCTCAATGCTCAGCGGTGGAGACGTTTGGAGAGCAGTTGACTAAGTGCACACAGGGTTCACCCTAAATTTGGACTTGCCCCAGATGTGGCAGGCTAGTCGTCGAGGCCGGGTGCCCAGGTACCTATCAGATGTCGTGCTTGGGTGGAGCATTATAGTACCTCTTCCAGCAACCTCATCGCTTGAGCTCTAGATGCTGCTCTGCTGCTGCTGCCTGCCGCCATTCTCCACTCCCAACAGACAGTGCGGGCTCTCATGCACCGGAGATGCATTTCTTCAACACATTCGAAGCCCGGTTGTGTCAGGGTGGAACGACTTCTGCTCTTCAGGACAGCCACCCATACCGACTAATGTATCCCTCATGTACCACGCTGCATGGGCCAGGGACACAGCCGACCTGGGCCAACGCTCGGATGGGGAAGACAGAGCCTCCCTGTTCACGGCGAGTCTCTGGCCTCATCGCTGCCCCCGACCCATGCCAAATCCGAGTCTATGCGTCGATCCCGTGGCCTATGGTCTCCCACCAGCATGGCTCCGGGATACCAGGTGATGCCCTCATGTCTTGCGCAACCAGCCACGCCGGGCCACGGTTCGCACCCCCAATTGCCCATTGTGCCACTGTGGTTCCAGCTTCCCCCTCGCAAGGTCAGGAATCTGATCAGAAACTTTCGATGCTTCCACACGCGGCTCTGAGACGGAATCACACCGCATCAGCTGATAAGATGGCGACGCGGAGAGCTGACCTGCGAGCGGTGGTTGTTGTGGAGGGGCGATTACAGACGCCACGCAACGGTCGTGCTTCGGCGAGCGACGCGTGCAGCGCGAGAGCATGTCTTGGACGCCATCAGGTCAAGTCCCGATGCCAGGGTCTTCATTGACGGCCTTCCGCCCTTACCCCTTCGAGGCCGGCATTACTCGAGGTCGAGCGTGAGGGGGTCCCCAACCGTCGCCGGGAGAGAGCTCCTTCTCGCGGCGGGTGCTGGCCAGCGGCAACAGGAAGCCCCTCCGAATGGCCCTGGCCGGTCTGTCCGAGCCCTGGAGGTCTACTATAGCAAGTACACGCAGCGCTGCATCAAGATGGAGGGCAGAGATTTCGCGTGTCCGCTTTGGGAAGTGCGCACAGAGACCCCGGCCTCGCCAATCGGGTTGCAGATCTGCTGGATGGTGAATACCAATGCAGACGACGTCGCCATGTCAGCCACTCACACGCCGGCACTCCCTGACGCCTCCTTCAACATCGCGCGAACCCGCAAAGCTATGGACAGCAACGGATGCACCGTCGCTTCCCCGATGCTCAAGGCCGCCTGGCAGTTCCCTACTGCTCACCAAAGCATCGAGGGAACTAGGCCTAACCTATTTGCAGGCGGCCATGGCGGTTGAGCTAGCAAAATACGCCGCCAGACGCTGCGCCATTTCAGCGACAGTGATACTATCGCCGTCGTCAGTGTAGTCATGTCACCGGCCAAGCCGCGCTTCGAACGGCTTCAGCGGGCATGGTGGTCTGGTGCATGTGTGGCTTTCACCAATTACTGCTCTTGCAGAGATGCCTCTGGGGCCAGCTCCACCACAAACCCTGCGTTATCGTCTGTCGTGGTTGATGCGGCGGCCGAAGCCTCCCTGAGATCACAAAGTGCTCCTTTGTGGCCTGTGAATCCCCTGGAGTCACTGGGCCCTTCGTCATATAAGCCACAGCCCTACCCCCCCGCATTCACCAGCGTCCCTGGATTGTTGTGCTCTTGCTTTTTCCTGTCCTCTGCCGCTACCAGGTACTTCTACTTGTATTCTGATACTAGTACTCGATTTACCTCGTATATGATAGCTGGGTGCTTTGTCGGCCATGAAGCCTCAGGAACATATACCACTGGTCCGTATTCGGCTGTACACTACCCACTACCACACACTAACTCAGACGCAGGCTGCGAATGTGCTCGGGGTAAGTCATTTACGCTGGGGATCCATGATTATGTTGTGAACGTCGCTGACATGCGTTTGGTTCATCACAGACTATTGGAACCAGTACGTTTGACTACCACCATCATCCGTGAGCTTTGACTAACTCAGCCCGAAGTGTATGTTTGCTGCCAAAGACAATAAACCACGAAGCCTAGAACTAACAGACCCTCCTTCAAGATGCTGGTGTGTTCAGGTATGTTGGACTGACCATCCCTCCACTTGTTGAAAAATTCACTCACAGTCAAACAGATAATTCCTCAGTATGTCTTCACGAAACCGTGAGCTAGGGTACATTCACTGACCCCTTACTAGAATATGGAGTAACTGGAGGCGGAAAAACACCGATGGCCTCCCGGGTTTAATGCTCATGCTCTGGGCCGCATGTATGACGTCCCACATCGTTTCCAACTTGGTTCCTAACATCACCAGGCGGCGTACCGTTTGGAGTCTACGCAATCGTCCAGGCACGTCCTCCTCTGTGAATCATCTCTCTCACTGCTAACCAAGCGCAGAACTTCAACTTCGCACTCAAATTCCAACCTCAATGTTTCGCCGGCCTCACCTTAATCGCATGGGGCCAGTCACTCTACTATCACAAGTAGGTATGCACATACTAGGAACAAGAATGGAAGCTAACAAGGACAGCAAATGGAGAGCAAGGACTGCCACCATGGCCACCATTGCAGTAGCAATATCTTTTGGCGTTATCGAAGCCATCTTGATCGTGACACTTAGGGTGCGCCAATCACTACCAACTTCGGGCAGTAAGCTGAGCAAAACAGGGACCATACGCTAGAGGTGTCGAATGGCCAATAATGATGGTTGCAATTGTCGCCTCCGTTATGTTGGCAGCAGGTCTCATCCCTCCGTACTTTGAGCTTGCCAAGCGGAACGGGAGGGTCATCGGAATCGGTACGTCCACCACTGCGATTTCGGCCACAACGTCGTGTCTAACGTCACATTCACAGACTTCATCTTCCTTAGCGTCGACTGGGCTGGAGCTTTCTTCTCATTGATGGCTTTAGGTGTGTGGTGTTCATCCACTGTACTGAGGCCTTTGCTCACCATGATGCAGCGGTTCAGAATACTTTCGATGTCTTGGGCGGTTCGTTATATCTTGTTTGGTAAGTCTATTACTGTTCATTCGTCTCTTTCTAGATTAGCCACACAGCAGCGTTCTTGCTGTCCAGGTTTTCAATTACACCATATACTAATATATCTCTTCAGTATGACCCTTGAAGCCGGCATCTTCATGTCCCAAGCCATTTGGCTTTGGCGAACGCGCCATGTCCGCCGCGAAGCGAAAAGAATCCATCTGACATACGACGACTACATCAAAGAACACCCCTCAAGAAAGCTTCCTCGAAACCATTCGATGGAAACGGTAGTCGATGTCGAAGCGGGGCACGGAGCTTCGCAGGTTACGATTGCAGTGCCCGAGACTTGTGTGCTCGGTGATGAGAAACAGGCCCCGGCTGGGGTAATTAAAGAGTTAGAAAAGGTGAAAGATGAACTAGGTGAATCAGATGAAAGCCGAAAAACGACACAATCTACTTGAAGCCTTGATGTACTTGTATGTACATCGCCACGACCGATCACGACACCATCACGACACCCTCAACGACCCTTTACCGTCCGGCTCTTCCGTCCGATTCCTTACCCCGATACTATTCCCTTCTAATTCTTCACCACCTCTTCGTTGCAAAAGTTTCTACTTCCGGTTCAAAAGGTGGCGCTGTCCTTTTTTACATGTTGGTCTAATTGGTGGCACTCTGTCCTTCCTATGCTGGAATAAATGTACCACTATCACGATTCTTGGGAGGAAAATGCGCTCATGGTATTGAATTCTTATGCTGTCCTTACGTGTGCGAATGGGCGATGCATTATTGGCGCTAGGAAAACTCTCCTTTGGATGAGATGGATATGGGTCTTAATCTTCTGGTTGCTTTCAATCGAGAGCCGCACTTTTCAATATTTAATTTCAGGTCAGGCACGTTGGTTGGAATCTTAGATCACATTTATTTATTCGTAATCGTGAGATAGTTAAGTCTCTTTTACTGCAAGCTCATGCTGCCGGTTCCAGTTCCGAAGAAATATCAAAAATGACCAGAAATCAAAATACTCATGATATCGAGGAAAGGCTCAGCAATCCACGGTCAAATCGCAATAAGATAAAACCCCACGTGTAAGTCGATGCTGGCTTACACGACGAAGTCTTTCGTATCTACCCTCGGTTGCATTGAGAGCGTTGATGGCGGGGCACCTCGGACATAACCTTCCAAGGGAACCATGCACTAAATTCTCACTTTCCACATTACCTGCCGGCGTCTAGTTTAGCCGTGTTGGTCTTGTACTTAAGTATTCGGCTCTATACATATTTGCGGTAGGTTTGTGCGAGGGTATTATTTAGGAAATTGGCCCTGCGAGATATTCAATCGACGTCGACGCACTGCCGAATCCGTGGCCCACCTAGTCCTAAAGCATACAATCCCGACCCTACCTACTTTTCACCTCTTCATCTTAATCCAGAAACGATTCCCTAACGAACTCGCAACTCTTTACCCGCCCACTCCCCATTAAACCCCTTCCAACTTCCCAACCCCATCAAGCCCGCAAGCCACCCACACTCCAAAATGTCCCCCCCCTTCTTCACCATCCCCAACATCAACAACCTGCGCGACGCCTCCCTAAACATTTCTGGCCTCCCCACCACCAACCCGCCCGGCAAAATCCGTCCCGGGATCCTGTTCCGCTCCGCAGACGTCTCCAAACTTGATCTTGAGGGCTGGAATGCCGTGCGGAGCATAGGCGTGGGACATGTTTTTGATCTGAGGAGTAGGCCTGAGGTGGAGAAGGGGTGGAAGGTTGTTACTCAGACGCGGGATGGTGGGAATGAGAAGGGTGGTGGAGATGGTGCAGACGATGACGTCCGCCCCCCCTGGCTCTCTACCATGGAAGCCTCCGGTGTAAAAAGGACGTGGACGCCCGTATTCAGCGCCGAAGACTACAGTCCCGAGCGGCTCGCTGAACGCTATCTCAAGTACATGGATGAGAGTGCTGAGGGGTTCGTGATGGCGTACCAAGACATTTTACTTAATGCTGGGCCGGCATTTCGCACCATCTTTTCATATCTAACGCAAGTGGGCCCGGTGGGGAATGGAAATGAAGAGGGAGAAGCAAAAGGAGCCCTCATCCACTGCACCGCAGGCAAAGACCGCACGGGTATCTTCTTCGGGATTTTGTTCGACTACCTGGGCGTGGAGCGCCGCCTTATCGCGGACGAATACCAACTTACTGAACTCGGGCTTGCGCATATACGCGAGGAGGTTGTGGCGCGGCTCATGCAATCCCCAGCATTTAAGAATTATGTTATGAGTGAGAAGGAAGGGGGAGATGCGACGCCTACGACAGCCCAAGTTGCCGAGTTGTTCAAGAGGGTCGTGGACGTACCAGTTGCATCTCCAACCTCACCGAGCGGGGCAAACGGGGTATCAGAATCCGAACCCGAGGCGGAAATTCCACCAGAGGTGTTGGAAAAGGGGAGACAAGCCGCGCTACGAATGATTGGCGCGAAGAAGGAGAGTATGCTGGGCGCGTTGGAAATGGTAGATAGGGAGTTTGGAGGGAGCGAGGGGTATTTGAGACGGGTGGTGGGGTTTGGGGATGCGGAGTTGGAGATGTTGAAGAGGAATTTGGTGGTGGGGGCGTGACGGTTTGGGGTGGTTAAAGGGAGGATTTGAGGGGTGGTGTAGGGGATATACAGGGGATGTTAGAGAGTAGCATGGGATAGAGGATTTTACTATAGAGGTAGAGTAAACTGTTGGGTTGAGGATTTAGAATTTGCTGGCCTTGAGCACAGTTGTGCTTTCAAATGACAAAGCGCGTGCCTGAGACCAAACCCCCTCTTCACCTCCTCCGGAAAAATGCAGTTTTGAGTCTTGAGAAAGCTGTTAAGTAAAAGCATGTCTTTCCACGTACAATAAGCTTGGAATATAGGACATCTTGTTCCATTAGAGGTGAAAAGGTGGTGTATAAGTGAACAATGTATCCATCACCCAGCTATCCTAACAAACCCCCTTCACAGCTCACCTCCCATCCTAGATTCCAGATCTAGTCTCCTTCCACCTCTCCTCAAATCCCCGCCCTAAACGCCTCACTCGCATCCCCAACCCCCGACACAAAAGTGTCAAAACACATCAAACTCTGCACCGTCTGTCTCCACTCGGCCAAATCCGGTTTCGGTGCCATCCAATCGATCATGAGGCCGCGTGGAGGCGATTTCGTGTCGCAGGTCGGATTCCTATTTCACCGAAGTATTAGCGGCTAGGAACTGCGAGAGCAGGGAGATGGTGAGGGAGATGGGAAGGGAGATGGTGGCCATGGGGTAAATGGAAACGTACTGCCACACCCAACACACAACCCCCTTCTGCGGTATCACGCCTATCAAGCCTTTGCCGACAATATCGTCCTTTAACGGATGACACTCGTAAGCCGGGAGATGGAGTTCTTTGCAATGTTGCTGTCCAGCCAGGAGCTCGTCGTTGGTTCCTGTGCAGATTTGCGTCTTCGGATCCGGAATCCATTAGTTTTCTGGTTCCCGTGATGGAGAGGGGAAGGGAGAGGAGAGGGACTTACCTTTGCCGTATGCTTGGTTTTATCTTCTTCCGACCTTTGAGGCTCGGCGTGGAGGGAGGGGAATGAGGAGAGAGATAGGGGGATGGTGGTTGCGACGGGGAGGAGCGGGAGGGAGAGGAGTATTGCAGTGAGGAAATGGTGTAGCATTTCTGCTGGGAGAATGGTCGTTTGATGGATGAACGTGCTTCGTGTGCAGTGTTCAGTGTTTGGAGGTTACCTAGTAATATGTATAACAAGGGTGGAGGAATGTAGTGTTGTGTGGAACAGTGTACTGGATATGTCAAAGTCGTCGAAAACAGTGGGGAGTGGATATTATCATATGCCCTCGAAGAAGTTAAGGCTGTGATATTCTCATTCCGCTCTTATGAAAGATATTGATGAATTTAAAAAGCGATTGCGAATGGTTTAGCGAGAAGGGTTGTGTGAAGGAAGTACCTGTAATGCAGTGCGGTTTGCATACCTGTAAACATTGAATCTCTATTTCCCTATTCTTGAATGCAATCCATGTGAAGTACCCAATACCCATTCCCCAACCTATTCTTCCCGAAGCTGCCCAGTTCGAGTCCATTCCTACCGCCCGTTCCCCATCATCCTACCCATCAATACACTCTACCACCCATCCACCCTAATCTCAGGAAAACAACGCAAACCCCTCACCTTGCCCTTGAATTTCTCGCCAAGAGAGGCAAGACCGCCATTCTTGTTTAGGGCGAGCCGTTTGGATGCGGTATCGAAATCGTTGCATTCTGGGGTTCTGTGGGAGTGGGTTAGCTGGATCGATGACAGGAAATGGGAATGGGCGTTAGGGAGATTGGTGGAGAGGGAAAGGAGAGGAGGGGCGGGGCGAATGAGGTGACAAAGAAGACGGAAGAGGAGTGAGGAATAGGGCCAAGGGACGATGATTCAGTAGCCCCCTCCCCCCCTCTCAAACCCAGAACAGAGGCAAACCTACGTGTATAAAATACACGCAAACCCTGGCTCCGGTATAATCGACGCCAACTTCGGACTGTCCATCCCCTCATTAGCATCATCTGCAGCCACATCCCCTCCCATCCGTTTTCAACTCACAACTCCCCCCTGACATCCTGACACGCATAGCTCAGTCTTTCAATCCGCCTACAAGCGCCAAACCCCTCACTTTCACACACCTTCGCCCTCGCGATGAAGTTATTAAGGCCCTTGCCATTGCCATTGCCCTGGTTCTGAGATGGACGGTCGTATGTGCGAGCTTCTAAGTGCTTGGCGGAGATGGTGGTGTCGATACTGGAAGGTGGGATGGCGACGTTGATGTGGAAAGAAGAGGAGGGAGAAGGAGGAGAGGAGGGGAAGGTTGGGATGGTAGATGGATGCGGAAGATGAAGCGACATAGGGAGAGTGAGCGGGAGACGGAGCGCCAGAGGGACGGGAGTGCCCTCTACGGGAGTTCCCTGGAAACCTAAGTTGAAAACGAGGAGGATGAAGAACCTTGTATGGAGTGGAGATAGCATGGTTGATGGGCTGCGGGACGGGATAGTTTCGGAAGACGGAACGGCAGCTGGCTGGAAGCGAGGCGAGATGAGTTGCTTTTGTAGTTTTGTATCTTCTTCCGCGGTGCAGTGCAATGCAATACAGTGCGTAAAAGGTATGATTGATGTAGGTAGGTATCAAGTATCCCTCTTCTTCTCTTCCCAGCAAAGATGTGTTATTAGGGTGTAGAATGTGATAAGGTTTGCGGAACGAGGATGTGCGAGTGGAGGTGAGAGTGCTGGTCAAAGGCAGGGCTGGACAAGGGAAGAAGGCAATGATGTTTATTTACGGCTGTGCTGGTCGGTGAAGCGTGCTTGGCTACAAGTAGTACCTGCAGGAAAGAGAATTGCCTATTTCGAGGGCGACGGGTGTGTGCTTGACCAATGGATACATACCATGCTGCTTCCTGCGTGAAGAGCTGGAGCGAATGCACGCCTGCAAGTTTTCTGTCGTTCGTTACAAGTCTTCCGAGTTGAGAAGGCTGAACTGGAAAGTCAATAAACAAGGCATTCAGCAAAACCACACAACAACAGGAGAAACAATCCACTCCGGCCACTCATCGTTTCACGAAAAATACCAAAAAAAAAAAACAATTGGCAAGCGACCTCATTAGATTTTGATGTCTAACAGTCTTCACTCTCCAATTCCTCTCTTCACCCCTCTATTCCTGCATCCAATACCCTCAGCCAGCACCGCCCACCCATTGCCCCTTTTGTTACACCACCAGGGGAATATCCAACCACACACAACCAATAAGAAATACAGTCCAAGAGATGTCATAACACCCTTCCCCCTACGACTCAATCCCAGCGACATCAGCGAGACCCAACGAAACAAAAATCCACCATAAACGCCAAACAGATGGAAGACTAGGCGAGAGCCTTGGCTCGATACATGATACAGGTACAAGGAAAAGGGGTTACAGCTCCTGAGAGTGTCGTGCGTGTTGATATGAAGATGAAGCCCGGTTTTGAGGCGAGGAGATGGCGGTAGATTGATACATGGACGACGGTTCGGGATGAAAGGAGTTCGGAACGAGGTGGTCGAGATGGTACAAGGAGATTGCGCAATAAATAGCAGGACGAATATAAAATTATTTATGAACAGACCAGAAAGTCCGGGTATCGTGCGGGAGAACTGTATAAGCCGGGGTCAGAAGTCTCAAGAGGGCGACAAGACGCTCCACGTCACCAAGAATGTGCGGACGCAGCCAGGCCCATGCCATCCTCGCAAACGTCAGCCCAAGCCAAACCCCAAGAAGAAGAGGGCAAAAGGGTGATCGCCTCCAGATATTAGGTCCAGAAGAGCGATCCACAGAAGGGTAAATAGACACTAAAGAAAATCGTCAAGTCGCGCTCAAGTCATGGCGGGCGAAGATCCAGTCTCCGGCAAGGACTCCTATAGCAGAATGAGGTAGTTGCTGGGCGCAATGCCCGTCTCGCCATTCGGCTTCTTGGCTTGCCACCACCGTCCGCTGACGTCTGACACTTCGAGGATGTCGTGTTTCTGGAAGCTGATTTCGTTGGCGTCGTCGGGGTTTGCCTCGTAGCTGTAGATGGCCTTGGCGCGGTACGGATACTCCTGCTGCTGCTCTTGCGGCGGCTCTTCCATGCCGTTGGTCGGGGTTTGCGTCTGTGAATTGCCGTTCATGCCGCCGAAGCGTGGCTGGGACGAGTTTCTCGCATCAACGCCGACGGGGCCGCCTGGGTAGCCGGACACGGGGGACGACGTCTCGAAGCCGTTCAGCTGTGCCGAGGTGTACATCTGCGGGGCTTGGTTGGCGGCGGAGGTTGTCTCGGGGCGGGCGCCGTAGTTGTTCGCCATTTGACGTGAGCCGCGCGAGCCGGGCTGTTCCTTGTGGAGGGCATACGAGTCGACAAAGGCACGGTGGCTGGCGGTCGGCTGGGATCCGTAGTAGAAGACCCACACAATCTGGCGTGGTCAGTTGACGCTGCCGGACATGCCAGCCTGGGATGCACTTACCGAAATCATGGACAGCAGAATGAAACCTGCAGCGGCTGCCTCGTAGGCGGCCAGGGAAGAGTACACGAGGGCGTTGACGGACGAGGTATTGAGTACGAGGCCGGCTGAGAGGAAGCCCACAATCTGGCCTCGAATTAGCAGTTGGACCCGATGCGCAGCTCACACGACTTACGGCAACATGATAGGTACGCTCCGACTCGGAGGCGACGGTCACGGTCACGCCAACGATGCAGAACAGCATGAAGACCAGGGCCCACCACGCAAAGTTGGGGTAGCCGCCGTGGACGGCGGATATTATGGAGCTGACAAAGGCAATGATCCAGGCGAGCTGCCGAAGGTTAGCGACTCAGCCTCGCGAGCGCAGAGGGGCAGGACTGACAGCAGAGATGGAGATGGTCGCCAGCGCGAACGGGTCTCCGATGATGCGCCCGAACGAGAAGCCCGACGAGCGGCCGCCGTGGCCGTATCCGTTTTCCATTTTGCGAATCGAAGGCGAGCTTAGGGACCCGTAGGCGGGCATAAGGCCTGGGAGGGCGCGCGAGGGGGGGGGGTTTTCTGGGGACGAGCAGACGGCTGTCAAGGAGCGTGGTGGTGCCGGCTCAAGGGCCCGACTCGAGACCTGGCGAGCAAGGGCGTTGCGGCGGCGTGGGTAGAGCAGTCGAACGGGCGTCTGGCCGGAGACGGGGAGACGGGGAGACGGGGGAGAAGAGGAGAGCAGACGAGCAGCGGCGGGGTGGCGTGTCGAAAAGAGGACGTGTCGAGGATGTGCGGGCGGGGACGCTCTTGGGGACGACGCGATGTTCAGGTCGGCGGCGAAGGAGGGGGGTCTTGAGGGTGCTGCGACGGCGGGCGGTTGCAATGTTCGTGGTGGAGAGGTGCTGGACGGGGTTGAAGGGAGAATACACCAGGTCCCCAGTTTCGGATTGGCGGCGTGCTATTGGCCCTGACGCCGCGGTCGCCAGCATGGATCCGCGCTAGCAAGCTATTTGGGGCCCTGTCAGCCGGCGTGTGTCTGGTCGACGACACGGTTGTTGGACGCTGTTGGACGCTGTTGGACGCTGGTGGACGCTGGTTTGCGCAATGGGCGGCCGCGGCGGCTCACGCTCGCTCCCGCTCAAAGAAGACAGCGACAATGGCTCACGGCGTCGCGCAGCAGCTCGCCCGCCTGGACAAAGGGCAGCATTGTGGGCACTTGTTGGCCGCTGGGCAGTTGGCCGCTGGGCAGTTGGCCGCTGGGCAGTTGGCTCCTGGGCAGAGGCGACGGGGCCCTGGCCGTGGCGCTTTTGGCTAATTGCTCTCCGCGCTCGCCTGAATTCATGCACTTCCGCACCCATCAGCAGCGTGCTGCAAAATATTGATGGACAGATGCCCCTCGCGCGGCCAGTCCCCCCGTGCCACTTTGATTGACGGCTGCGTGCGACTTGTGGTGGTTTGATTGCTGCTCACCCGCCCAAGCACTGATTCGCCGCGCGCGCGCACCGCAATCAATCTCGTACCACGCCGCTCTGCACTGCTCCACGTTGCTGGGCAGCCAGCACCACAGCAGCACCGCAGCAGCACGTGTCGCGGCGATTGCACTCGCAGCCGTGGGCGCTGGAGCCGATCCGGTGTCCGTCTGCGTGCGCGCTGTCGAGCCCAGAGGACACCTGAGACGGCTTCTGAAACGCGCACACCGCCGGGATGCCTCTGCTCCGCACCTCCATCGCCCGTCACAGACAGACCTCACACATCACGACTGCATCACGACTGCATCACGACTGCATCACAAGAACGAGTGGGCAGCGAGCGCTTGTGGAGACCCGAATGCGGTTCCTGCATCTTATCGCTGCTGTCACCGCCGTCCTGACACTCGTGAAGCGACTTCTGAAGCAGCCCATCCCCACCACCAGTGCCCGAGCCCCCTGGCCGCATCGAAGCAAAGCGCCGTCTGCCAATTGCATCTTTGTCTGTCGTTGTCGTCGCTCTGTCGCTTTGTCGCGTGACAAATGCGCCTCATAGCAGGACGGATATACCCATTCTATGTACATCCTCGTATGGATACTGTGAAGCCGCACGTGGGTCCCCTCATGAGGGACGTGGTTGTGAACCCTCCTCCACATCCGGCAAATCGCCCTCTCCGCTTAGCCGTTTCCTCCGTCTTGTTTGAAATACATCGGTCCCCGCACAGGATAACCTGGGAATTGTGAAGCAGCTGGCAGCTGTCAATTAAATTCTCCGTCCAGCTGACGATGACGTCGGCATCTCTGAATGCCTTTTTTTTTTCTTCCCCCTTCCTTCCAAGGCTATCAATATCAACATGCCTTGTTACATGGCGATTCAAGCTCCATGGCGTCGTTCAATCGTATAAATTCCTCTGGTGAGAAATGAGATGTTGGTGTTGCTATCCCGAGCACCCCCAACCACCTCCGAATGCGCAATGGGCAGTGGGCAATGTTGGCTCATCCTTCCTGCTCCTGTTCTTGCTTGTGCTTGAACTCTGTGCGCACCACGCTCCGCTCGGCCTCGGTGAGTCGCTTGTGATATTCCGCAAAGCAACGGCCCTGCCCCACGAACTGCACCTGCTTCACTCTCGCGACCAGCATTCCGCTTCTCTTCCTGAGCTCCGAGATCCTCAGGGCCTGTTGCAGATGGCGGTCCTCTGCCTCTGCAATGCGGGGCCGCAGCTTGGCCAGCTTCGCGAAGCCATCTGTCTGCGGGATTTGCTGGTCGTCGAGGGCCTTGAGTTGGGAGGCTGTGGTTGCGAATATGGGGGCGCGCTCGGAGACCAGGACAGTCTTCTGCACCGCATCAAGCCCAGCATCCTCTTCCGCACTGGGGTCCTGCGACTTGAGCAGCTGTGCATGTTTGGAGACTGGCACTATTTAGCCATGTGGGGATTTTTCGCCATGCCAGGTGGCCATACTCAGTTGTTGCACGTCATTGAGCAGCGTGGTCTTCGCCGACAGCTCGTGCAGCGACCGCTCGATCCGCTGTATGCGCTCTGGGAAGCTCTTCGGCTTGTCCTCGGGCTGCTTCTTCGTGCCGCTCAGCAGGTACTCAATGCGGTCCAGACGCGACTCGAGCAGGGCAAAGGTGAACAGGACGGCCTCCTCGTACTCGTCCATGGCGCCGAGATGTGGTTTGTTGGGGAGGCAGCAGTGGACAGCAAGACAGACCGCAACCTTGACACCCGCACCCGCGTGGGATCCGCCCGTGCAAAGCGAAGCTAATTTTAGCCGTCCATCACAGGCTTGGCGACGGGGTTGGCCGTTGGCCTCAACGTCAGCGAACAACACATGGGCTTCCACAGTCACCGCCTGTGCTCATTCTCGTCGTGAACTGTCCACTCGACTCTCCCTGCGCATCGCCCTGCTAACTTGCAGTCTTACCTTACCGATCGCTCCACCATACATCGCCATCGCATGGGTGTGTCGCACTGGAACAGGCGCACATCGCAGGTTGCAGAGGATGGCTAGCTACTCGGCGATCGGGCCCGTGGCAGACGACACGGAGCCCATGGCCGCAAGCACAGGGTCGCTGCGGGGGAGGAGGTGGGACTACCCCTCTCTCTACATGTGAGAGCAGCTTGTTAACATGACTAGGCGCGGGAGGGGAAAGCAAGACGTCGGATACGCAGGGCAGGCTACATGGATCAGCAGCGTGATCAATCTGGTCAACACAAGTACGGATCTCCAATCTTGTACGGCACCGGCTCTAACAACAACTCACAGTCCTTGGAGCTGGTCTACTCGCAATGCCCTCGGCGCTATCAAAAATGGGCATCTTCCTAGGGATATTCGTCATCGCGTGGGCTGGAATGACTGCTGGCTTTGGTCTATATCTGCAGACACGATGCGCCCGCTACGTGGAACGCGGCCATGTCTCGTTCGCCGCCCTATCGCAACTCACCTACCCGAGCCTCTCCATCATATTTGATGCCGCTATAGCAATCAAGTGCTTTGGCGTGGGCGTCAGTTATCTGATCATTATCGGAGATCTGATGCCTGGAGTTGTCCGAGGGTTTGCTCCCGGAGTTGATACTGCATTTCTACTCGACCGCCAATTCTGGATCACAGCATTCATGTACGGATCTTCCTCTTGTCCGACATTACTCTTGCTGACACACTTAGGCTCATTGTGATACCTCTCTCCTTTCTCAGACGTCTAGACTCTCTCAAGTACACCAGTGTGGTAGCATTATGCTCAATTGCCTACCTCGTGGTCTTAATCGTAGCCCATTTCATCAAAGGCGACACACTCCAAGACCGCGGCGATGTCCGCGTCTTCCGATGGGCCGGCCCCGTCTCCGCCCTCGCCGCCTTCCCTGTTATTGTGTTTGCATATACATGCCATCAGAACGTACTTGATATCCCTCCCCTTGTCCGCCTCATGCCATGTTGACTTCCCACCAGATGTTTTCTATCCTGAATGAAATCGCGGACAACTCCCACTTCCGCACCACGTCCGTAATCTTCGGCAGCATCGGCTCCGCCTGCGCCCTCTACATCCTCACCGGCATCACAGGCTACCTCTCCTACGGCGACAACATCAAAGACAACATTGTGCAAATGTATCCCACAGCCGCCGCCTCCACCATCGGCCGCCTCGCCATTGTCATCCTCGTCATGTTCTCGTACCCGCTCCAGATTCACCCCTGCCGTGCCTCCCTCGACGCCTGCATGAAATGGCGTCCCCGCCGCCGCACTGCTGGCCTCGAAATGAGCCCCAGCAGAAACACACTGCTCAACTCGTCCTCAAAAGTGACTCCAGAAATGAGCGATGTGCGCTTCGCGGTTATTACTACGATTCTCATCATCCTATCCTTCATCACCGCCATGACTGTCTCCAGCCTCCAAAAAGTCCTCGCATATGTTGGATCGACTGGTTCCACTACCATTTCTTTCATCCTCCCCGGATTATTCTACTACAAAATCTCGGACCCGCATTCGCCACATCATCAGAAATTGGTCAAGGATGAGGACGATGAGGATGTTGTTAGTGTCGGGCATAGAGAGGATGATGATGGTGTGGGACATGATATGAGTGATGCGCATACGAGTCGGCATTGGAGGAGAGGCTTGTTGAGGAATATGAGTCTGGCGTTGGCAATTTATGGTGTTGTTGTTATGGTTACGTGTTTGGTTACGAATGCCTTCTTGGTGGGGGCGCATTGAGGGGGGGCGGCAGGGTGGGGATATTCGTGCAGAGGGTTTGAGTGGTATGGGGAGTGAAAAGCCCAAGGGAGCGCACATGAGAAGGCATCTCTGGTCATTTGATGCATGCATTTGTACAAGGCGTTTTTTGGGTGCGAGCGGGTTTCTTGTATGGGTAGATGGCATTGCATTGCATGATAAGACGAAGGAAGATGGACTGGACGGGTGTGGACGTCTATCTGGTCTAGATTTTTTTAGCATGTATGCGTATCGTTTTTGCATTTCAATAATGCAAGCCAAAGTCCAAGGCCTACGTTTTAGTGCACAATTTCAATTGGTCTTCTGCCCTTCTGACATCATTTCTCTACAAAGGATTGTGGGTTTGCCGTATGAAAACTAGAGTAGATCTATGCTACGGGGACTCTAAGATAAGTCCTGATCCCCCCTCATGTGGGGCGGCTTTTGGCTTTCCTAAAAGCGATACAACAAGGCATCAATCAATGTTCGTGTTCTTGTCGAACACATCTGTAAAATTGGAGGATGGATGGGTGGGTGGGAGGCCATCAATTGGCCTCGCATAATTCTACCAACTGCCTTTCTCCGTGCTGCAGCATCCATAATTTGTTGGAACTATGAATTGTAAGTGAGGGGTGACACTACGCATCAAGTGGGGAAGACACGTGGTAAGAGAGAGAGAGAGAGAGTGTGTGTGTGTGTGTGTGTGTATGTATGCAATGCTCGTAGTGAACATGGCGG
>ML977599.1:193039-269886 GCA_010015725.1 Amniculicola lignicola CBS 123094 | reverse complement strand
GGGGGTGTATAGACACTGAACCCTTTTTGCCAAAGTTTTCATTTCTTTTTAACAAAACGTCCTGCGTAATTAAAATGACCTCTATTTCTGGGGCATGAAAATTCCTGAAGCGAAGAGGCTAGCACCGCACGTAGTATCTGTTGATCTTCTTTCTAAATGAGATGTTGAATAATCGATGAGCGCTGCCGCTTTTCTGAAAGCTTGAAGAACAAGCGACTCTGGCTTTAGGCTTCTGGAAGCTATCTTATGGAGAGGAAGAGGAATGGAAGAAGGCGAGGTATGGGTGCTTGAGGTCGTGATATTCGCCACCATGATCTTCCTCATGTTGATATTCACTCTAATTGTTCATGTAGACCAGTTGCTGGACATGGGTTTGCTCAACGTGCTTGCTAAATTCGAACTTTGGGTGTCTCAAGAAGACGCGAGATAGGGATAGATACCAAGAGAACCGTACGTTGGAGGTTAATGAAAGCGAGCGACTATGGCCTCGGTACTACAGGTCATATGAGAAACATACATCGTTCCTAAGCCAAACGTATTCGTCTTTGGATTAAATGCGCCAAACGGCACCGGGTATCGAGTTTGGTCATGCTGGTTCCTCAGGTGTGAAGATGTCGTTGGCGGGGGGGGAACCGCGACCAGCGAACGAGGGATTCTGCGCATCAGCAGGGCAGGCACGAACAGCCGTACCCTCGCGCCACTGATCTCTGTTTGCCCCCCTCAGTGAATTCTCCACTCACCCCGATATCCTCGCTCCTCTCTACACGTCTTCCTCTGCAACCCTTTAGCTTCCCCAAAACGGGAAAGGCATTCACCAAAGCAAGATGCGTCTCCTCGATGCCCTAATTGTGGGCCTTTTGGCTATCACGGCCAGCTCCCTCCTCACCACTTCCACCACCGGCGAGTTGATCGAGCTTCCTGACCACCCCATGGACATCACGAACAACACTGAGTTCATCTCCAAGCTCGGCCTCGAAGAGAGGTTTGCTGCCACTGAGGCTGGTATCATCAATCCAGGCGCTCCAACGGAACCGGTAATGGTGGGTCTCCCTATGCCTGTTTAATTTTCACCTCCCAGCGAACGGTGCCCTGCAGCGGTCCACCAACAGATTTTGCAAGTCACAACAACGCTGCTATGTAGCCTCCATGTACTCCTTAGAATCTTGGTGAAACCAGCTGACTAGATCTCCTCTTCTAGATGATGTTGATCTATGGTCTCAACTTCAAATTTATCGACGGGAACGGCTACGAGCTCGCCGGTCATTTCAACCAAATGGCTCGTTGCTTCTTCGTCAAGCGCAGGCGAAACACGAGATCTGTCTCCTTCGTCGACAAGAGGAAGTACTTTTGTGTTGGGTTTGAGTGAGTTCTCCTTTGCCCTACACTACGCTCATTGTTCCGGCTTGTGGGGGGGAGGCATTGTAAAGGTAAGAATGCTGACGGATTTGAATAGGAAGGACGCCGGATGCTTCACGTCAGACCCTATGATATACATGCCCAGTTTGTATGAGATTCCGGATCTGAGGAAGTATCAATGGGATAGGAGGATCGTCGCCTATGCCTGCTTCTGGGTTTGAGGGAACTCACTTCTGGATATGGCAGTATCTGTGACCCATGCGAGGTGGAGATATTCAGTCGGTATTGAGTGATATGGTTGATAGTGGCGATTGTATGTGGGCGGCTGGGCAAGGCCTTGAAACAGGCAACTTGTGATTTACGGATATATGTATGTACAGTACTGGAGGTACATTCACAATGATGTGATTACATATGGTTCACCGTCTATGCCATGGAATGTGAGAGCCCCATAAACGGTGATAAGTGAGCTTTCGTGGCCGAATATTCACAAATTAGGTGGAATGTGCTGGTTCATTGCCCATCAGTAGCTTGTGCTCTAGCGACAGAACATTGAACCGTAATGCAGTACATGACATGAAACATCCCTAAGCTTGGGAGTTGAGAATGGATTGTTCATACGCAAAACTAACTTAATACGACAGTGACGAAGATTTATCAGAGGATCAATTCAACTACTCTTGGCAGACATATCCACAACTATACTTCACTCCTAGAGACATCGAAGTGTCGCCAGACACGATTCAAGCTTGCCAAAAGAAACTAAGAGCGATGAGCCCAGATAACAGGTATTCGATTCCTCACAGAGGTTCATATAGGACCATGTTCCTCGATAGTCGCAAAGGCAAGACCATGAAATATTCCCAGAAGATTCCCAAACGCCCACAATTCTATCGCCACCAGTCTAGCATCAAAGCTCCCCCCGCCGATTCCGGTTGAGCAAGGATGATGGAAAAAGCTCTGCTCCTCACCCTAAATGGGGCCCTGAAAAGCATTGATGACACCCACACGGTTGGTGAATCGAAGCTCGTCAAGATCCACCATATTCTCAATGATCCTCACACCTTCGCCCTCTCCACACATATCAGAATTCTGGTACCGTCAGCTGGAAATTCGAAGCAGGGGAAATCGTCACTTACTCCCAGAGATAGATCCAGGGTACTATGCCGGGTTCAGGATCTACATTGATCCTGATGAATCGGACAGGCTGGTCCCTGGAAGTTGGTGTTAGCAGGTGTTGGAGATATTAAGACGCAATGTGAGAGTTTTACGTGTCGACCTCGTGGCAGGCCATGTCAAGAAGTCCTTTGATGATCTGCACATTTCCAGCGTAATCGAGTTCCGTGAACAATTCAAGGCGGAACCATACTCCGTCAGCACGCTCGCTGCTACGCGTTTGATCAGCTAACATCTTGCAAAGGCCACGTCCCGGTTGAAATTAGTCGACAAATGCGCATGTAGGCTTTCCACTATTGCTGCCTTGACTGACCGTCATTTTCAGAGGGCGAACACCTGGACTGTCGATTCTGGTGTCAGTAAAATGCTACGAAGGAAGGTATAGTATTACAGCGTAAAGGGATCAAGGAGAAGAGGTCATTTGGAGGAGAAGCATTGGGGCTGAAGGGCAGAGAAATTGGTTCTCACACAACAACAGGGATGCAAGAGCCATAATGAAAATTGGCGATCGACAATTCGCCGGTGTAATCAGCTCCAGAGTACATCTCGAGGGTGACGATGGCCGTAGAGTCGCGCTTGCCTACATTGGAGCCGCTGTGGGCATCGTTGCTGATTGCTGCACTGAAAGCAGGGAAGCCAAAGAGAGGCGAGAACGGGGAGCGAGAAGTGCATTGTGATGTAGGATGAGAGGTGATTGAGAGTCTAGGGTAATGGTACCAGAAGAACTGTCAATGAAACCGGCTTCGAGGGAATGATGAGAAGGTGGTTTGGGGAGATTTGGAAGGCTTTATATACTGCAAATGTCTGTTCATGTGGGTACTCGAGGACGCGTGAAGGGGGAAGGCGGTGCGATTGAGTTGAGCGGTGACGGCGGGGTTTGCTTTGAGAAATTGAATCAGAGTGGTGATGTTTGAGGGGCGTGAAAATAAACGGTGAGAGAAAACACCCCGTTACTTGTGCTCTATTGGATAAAGAAGTTTCCACCGGGTCTGACGAGTGGTCGGAATGGCTTATTAAGAGCCAGTTCCCCCCCAATAAGATTTCAAAGTTCATCAGACGTAGAAACACACAAATGCAATGCCATGCTTGTTAACATGTCACGCTGTAGACCGAATCGCTCTATTCAGAAATTTCTAGATTATGCTATAGATCTATTTCTTGATTCGTTGCTAAGAACTGTGAAATGTGGCACCGGTGATGTCTAATCTTGTTGGTAAACCATATCCTAACGAACAAGAAGAAACAACTTATGCACAAAATCAACACCCAGGGTTTTCATCGATACAAATAGACATAATTCAGTCAGGCCTATGACATAAATATTGTTAGTTGGGCAATCGGAAGCGGCCAAATATCCTCACAAGAGTTCTCAATCTTAGGAGACGCCTACGTAGCCGTTTGCAGCATTACGTAGCAAGAATTGGGTGACGAATCAACGCACAATGAAATCTAACAGCCAAATTGGTCATCAGGAACTGCAAGAAACATACTCGAGCGTTTGGCGTACATTTCTCTTGGTACCCCTAGCTCTCCCAAATGATCCATGCTTCTCAGCTGTGGCGTCTAGTACGTTTCTTAGTTCTATCCTTCCGACACTTCACACCGCTACTCCTATTCCTACACCCATAGATATAGACCCCCATCCTTGATGTGTCGACTGGAAAATTCGCCCCTCTACGATGATCACGCTCATAGACGATGCAAAATCACTAGAGTCTGTAATTTTCTGAGTCGCTGTTGACTGGGACGCATTTTCACGGTCCATCATAGAATTGGTGACAGTCTTCGGTAGATGGGGAAAGTGACGGGTACCACGTGCGGTAGAATAAGAGTGGTGCGAATTGCGGTGGGGCGGAAGGGGAGCGAGCTTGTGAGATGCAATCCGAGTTGATACCCCGCTCCTGTAGTGTTTGGCGATGGAGGAGCTACGACGAGGACTTATTCTTATTGAATGATGTCGGTGGGGATGTTAAGGCTCGTGGTGGCTCTCAGGGAAGAAGTAGGACTTGGATTTTATGCATGCGATCATCCAAGCAGACTACTGTGAGAAGTGGTTCTTGCAGGGGAGCGTGAACCACTATTCAAGGTTGAGTCTCTTTAGTACTGGAGAGCAAACACAGCGAAGAGAACCTTTTCATGAGGGAGTAGTCACCTGTACGATGATACAGCGCATGGTCAAACTGCAGGATGCCGGCGATTGATTTTCGATTTCCGTGCAATAGTGTACTCATCGACGGCAGTCTCTCCCTCAAGATTTCCCCAATCCCAAATATTCGTTTTGGCAGTCTCGCCTCCCACCCTCTGGGCTTGGTAATCGCCATAGTCTTCCTCATCATCGTCATAATCCGCGACTTCTTCAATCACTATCCTATCCCCGGTTATAGGGCCGAACCCGTACGCGAAAAACTTCCTACCCTTTGCAAGCCGCTCTTGTTTCTGCCTCTGAAGGTCCCCTGTTGAAATGAACCCCTCGTCGCTAAAGTTCTTGCGCCCAACGGAGGGGTTGTAAGAGTTTGAAAACTGCGATACGAAGTTAAAAATTTGGGTATCATCCTGTTCCTCCCAGTCGAGATGGAGAACATAACAAGGAAGAATTTGAGCAGAGTTGAAAACGATGTAGGCCAGTTGGCCGCCGTTGACGTGACTGTCTGCTCCAGGATATGGTTCTGATCGCGCCATCCAGTTGTCCTCCCATAGCATGGTAGCCGCCCGACCCATGACCGTTGCACACACAATGAGTTTGAGGCCAGGAAGCTGAGAAGGATGTCGCGTGTTGTCTGATGGGTCGCTGTAGAGTAAGGCGTACCATGCTTCGGGAGAAGAATATATGCCTTGACCATATACACTACCATTATAGACTGTCAGCGCTTTGCCAGTTTTCGGGTGAATATCGCCCGGTTTGAGGAATCCGTGTTGGACAATTGAAGGAACTAGGTCTTGACGGGTTCCGTGGAAGCTGAGGCGGGGTTCTGTAAGATACTCGACCAGTTGTTCTTTGTCGCTTCGCAGGCGTCTAAGTTCACGGGGCACACATTTACGAAGTTCCTCGATTGGCTCACCCATCAGCTTCTCTCGCAGATCCTGTTGGTGTAGTAGAAACTTGTTCCGAAGGTCGGCCCGTAGAATGTTCTCGCAGTGTAGGATGCGCCAGCCTTCAGGAAAACCTTGGCAGATATCTGTTGGAGATTTTCCGAGAATGTGGGTAGCTGCGCCTTGAATCGTATCAAGATCAACCCCAACCATCTTGAGTCTGCGATCCAGAAGCGGGTTGATATTGTTCAATGTGCTAACATCCCAATAATTTTCTTTAACCTTTCTGGCATTCTCCTGACGGTATTTTCGAATGAAGTCGAGGGCTTGCTGAAGCATGCGTAAGATGATAGGTTGGCATGTCTGGATGTTTAATGGAGTTTCCTTGGTATGCGCTTTGAGTTCCTCAGCTAGGAGGGACCGAAGGGCTACCCGCAATCCGTCGATTGATTTTCGAGAGAGTGCGTAGTCGGGTGCGAATTCGGGGTCGAAGTCGGCATCTAGCCGGCAGCCCACAGGCTGATCATGGCACAAGTCTGTCGTGACCACGAGCGTGAATTCATCGAAATCAAACTTGAATTGACCGAAGTGGGTATATCCGCGATAGTTGAGCTCTGGGGGAAGATGTTCGTCAATGTTATCAACAAAACGCTGTTCTTCAAGGCTGAGAAAAGGAATTGGCCCATGAGCGGTATACTCTTCGTCTGATACTGTACCTCTGACTTGATCGAAGCACCTTTCTGACGCGATATCCATCATGTTAGTTTGGATCCAGTAAACGCTTTGTACACCCCCACTTCGATGCCACTTTGCCCATAAATGTTGACTCGTTTTCCGCAGCTTCCCTTTCACGGGAAACAGTAATCAATAAGTATGTACTGTTCAATAAAGCGAGTCAGAATATGTGATACCGAAGAGTCACCAAGCCTTCAGCCGCAATGTGGCGAAGGGCCGAGATGAGGCTGAGACACAATACGGGCCGCACATGCACTATTTACGCCGTTCAAGGAAGCGAAGTCGGGGTACAGTTCAACTCCTCAGGAGAGGGATATGCTTAGGAAGCTACTCGCGTGGGAATCTTTGATAGAGGCAGAGGCAGAGGCCACTAGAAGGGCTTTTGGATTCGAGCCTGGCTTTCTTTGTTGTTCATGAGCTTGCGGCTGTGTCGTGACTGGGATTCATGGAGGATGGTCCATTTTGACTCACGGGGCTAAAAAGGACACTATACCTGAAATAGCTAAATGAATCCACGTGATCCTCTCACGTGTTAGCCAAGCATGGTGAATGGTTGACAATCAGTCTCAGAATTGTATACGAGGTCAGGCAAACTGTTGATGATCGAGGTGGAGTGGGATCGTCATCCCAGGCGATGAGGCTTCGAAAGGCGTCATGTTCGAAGTTTCCAGCCTTCCGGGACGCGACCTTGACCTCCCCATCTGCAGCCGACCTGTCCTGTTCAAACTTCACACATTCGAACCCACAGTTATCGCGAGATACTCCTATTTTGACCAGAACTCCCAGTAAGGAAAGCTCGCCGCCAGCAAGTTCCGCGAGAAAACTGGAAGAGGTTCAAAAAGTTCCCAGGAACCGACAATTCTCCTATTTGCCAGATGTGCGCAGTGCACGGTTCCTAGTAGATCCGCAACCAATGTGGAGTGACGTCAGTTTATAGGTCTCGGGATGATTTTCAACATTCTGAAGATCGGTGGCTAAAAGCTTTGTGCCCTTGGCTTCCAAGGTTGGAGGCGGGCTGCCGTCACAGCAAAGCTTGAGAGAACCTTGGTGTTGCTTGCCCGGAAACAAATATTTTACACTCCTCGCGGCAAGATACTTTGAACTTCATTTGGGAGTGATTCTTCCCCACACCACACACAATATGCAGCCGCACAATCCTGATAGCCGTCCTAGTGCTACGCTTGGGTCGGATGCATCGGCGCGTGCAACCCCCGACCCACTCTTTCCAACGACATTCCACCCCAGTTAGTTCTATCCCATGGTTTGCCGCAGTTTCGGCCATCCGTCAGACCTTCAGACGTGAGATGACGACATGGACCGTCACACAGAGATTTCTCAACTACATGACTGAGATCACTGGCGAGATGGCACCCCCCGCTCCGAATAGTATATATCATACGCCTGCCCATAATTGTTGGCCTTGTTTTCCCTGATATCCTCCTCACACCCTCTATATCCTTGGGGTATGTTCGTGCAAGTGGTATTATAAAACCGCTCCTGAATAATTTGTTTTCACTAGTCACACCAGCGCCAGTCAGCTCTACAATGGCGGCGCGCATACCACAAGCCCAGCAGCCGATAGGCAACACCACCAATAGCATTCCCGCGAGCGAAGCGGGAGAGAAGGATGACATCTCGGATGACCTCCATAACACAGCAAATGGATATCCTCACGACGGACCTGTGGATGACAAGGACAGGCAATTTTTCGAGAAATACGGCACGTACGACAGATACGAACTCACGGAGGAGGATTGCTACGATGAGCTTGGATTCAGTTTCCCAAACTGGAAGAAGTGGACTATCCTTACTGTCGTCTTCTTGGTTCAGGTGTCGATGAACTTCAACACCTCCCTCTACTCTGACGCTGTAAGCGGCATCTCTGAAGAGTTTGGTGTCAGTGCACAAGCTGCGCGTTTGGGAGCAGCAATATTTCTCATCACATATGCATTCGGTTGTGAGTTATGGGCTCCTTGGTCTGAAGAGCTGGGTCGATGGCCCATTTTACAGCTCTCCATGTTCTTCGTCAACATATGGCAAATACCCGTGGGCATCGCTCCTAATTTCGCGACTATCTTAGTCTGTCGGGCACTGGGTGGTCTCTCTACTGCTGGAGGCTCGGTGACGCTTGGGATGGTCGCAGATATGTGGGAAGCTGATACCCAGCAGTACGCAGTGGTATGTAAGATTGACAAAGAAGCAAAGAAGCAGACTGACATCCACAGGCTTATATCGTGTTCTCATCTGTTGGCGGCTCAGTGTTGGGCCCCATCGTTGGAGGATTCGTCAGTCAGTTCCTTGCCTGGCGTTGGAACATCTGGATCCAGCTCATCTTTGGTGGCTTCGTTCAAATCCTCCACTTCTTCCTTGTCCCCGAAACTCGCTCAACCATTATGATGGATCGCATTGCCAAGAGACGGAGGAAGGAGAGTGAGAAGGAAGGGAAGCCTGAGAATGTTTGGGGCCCGAACGAACTCACTCCCTTCAAAGACCGATTCTCTGCTCGCGAAATTCTCATTACATGGATTCGACCCTTTCGTATGTTCCTCACCGAGCCTATCGTGTTGGTGTTGTCTCTTCTCTCTGGTTTCTCTGACGCCATCATTTTCATGTTCCTGCAATCTTACTCCCTTGTATTCGATCAGTGGGGCTTTTCAACCTTCGCTGTCGGTCTCGCCTTCATCGCCATCGGTATCGGATACTTCTTAGCCTGGTTCTCATTTATCCCCGCGATCAAGCATAATGAGAAAGTTCGTCGCGACAACCCGGATGACGAGCGTGCGCAGTACGAATCGAGGCTTTGGTGGTTGTTATATACAGCGCCATGCCTCCCCATTGGTCTCATCATCTTTGCGTGGACATCAACAGGGCCGCCAATCCATTGGATTGGTCCAATGATTGGTAGCGCTATCATTGGAATTGCTAATTATGCGATCTATATGGCGACTATCGACTACATGATCTGCGCATACGGGCCATATTCAGCATCTGCAACCGGAGGAAACGGTTGGTCTCGAGACTTTTTAGCTGGTGTCCTTACGCTCCCCGCCACTCCTTTCTATCAAAACATCCCCAACTCAGATGACCCCAATCATCTCGCCTACGCATCGACGATTCTCTTCTGCATTGCTGCACTTTTGGTGGTTGCGGTGTACATAATTTACTGGAAGGGCCCGCAGTTGAGAGCTAGGTCGCCATTCGCCCAACAGCTGGCGTCGGCAAGAGAGCAAGTTGGCGGAAGGAGAGTTAGTGCGCTTCCAGGACTTTATGGGTCGAGACATAATTCAATCGTTGCTGGAGGGAGTGTCGCAGGATCGAGGAGAGGTAGCGTTATTCGCAGACAAAGTTACGCATCTGGAAGGCATTCTTCGATGGCTGCGAGTAGGCAAGTAAGCAGAGTTTGAGAGAAACTCGAGTTGTGCACGAGGTTGTTAGTATGTTGGACGATGAAAGATTGTGAGCGGGAGTATTGAAAAGTGCGGTTGAGTTTTATACCGAAATCGCAAGTTTATTTCAAGCAGAACATTATGATCGCCGGAAAGGGCTTGATCAAAGACCGCGTATCGTTTTTCGACCATATCCTAATCAATGAGACCACACCCTTTTGAAGATAACTTGGAGTTGCAGCATAGATTCGTGACGCTAGCGCTTTTGGTACTAGGTTTCTCCACAGCCTCGGAACGAACTGACACCACGAAAACGACTCCACCTCTTACCCTGGAACCTGAAGCGCTGACGAGCGCAACGCCGAGGCAATGTATATGTTTTTGAAACTCCAGACAGCAATGGATACTTCTCGCCATTCCAGCTTTACTGTCCTCACTACACCGTCCGCACACCTTATCCCCAAACTTCGTCCTCCCTGAGCACCATGCCACCCAACCGGCCAATACGCATTGCAGGTCAGTCACTTCTTTATACGCAATAATTTGAGAGAGATGTAATGGTTCTAACAATTGCATACAGGATGCTCAGGCTCCACAACAGACCGCCGCACGGCAATGCACCTCCTCGCCTCCAACCATCCCAACGATCCCATCGATGTGTTAGTCGGCGATTGGATGAGCGAGGGCAATATGACGGTCCGCGCCGGCACAAAATTTGCTGGCGCGGTAGATGCGTATGAGCCTACTTTCCTCGAGGCTCTTGATCCTGCTCTGCCCTACATCGCGAAATATAGAATCAAACTAGCAGTCAATGCTGGTGCCGCCGATACAAGAAAGCTGTATGAAGTAGTGAAAGGGATGGTGGAGAAGAAGGGACTGGGACTGAAAGTGGCCTGGATTGAAGGGGATGAGGTTTTAGATAAAGTGGTCGAGAAAATGAAGAATGAGGAGGATGCGTTTGAAAATATCTGTACGGGAGAAAAGCTGGGAGACTGGGAATTTAAACCGATATATGCGCAGGCATATCTTGGGGGTTTCGGGATAGTGAAAGCATTGGAGAAGGGGGCGGATATCGTGATATGTGGACGGGTGTCAGACGCAAGTCCAGTGATTGGGGCGAGCGTTTGGTGGCATGGGTGGGGCAGAGATGATTTGGACCAGCTAGCTAATGCGTTCGTTGCGGGGCATCTGAGCGAGTGTTCGAGTTATGCTGTGGGCGGGAACTACTCTGGTTTCAAGGATCTGGAACCACTGGACTGGACAAATATTGGATACCCCATCGTGGAAATATCGCAATCGGGAGACGTGGTGATAACGAAAAACCAAGACTCCGGAGGTGAAGTATCAGTCAACACACTTACCAGCCAATTCCTGTACGAGATCCAGGGTCCGTGGTACTTCAACTCAGATGTCACTGCAATCTTAGAGGACGTTACTTTCGAATACATGTCAGCCAATCGTGTAGCACTCAAGGGAGTCAAAGGTGCCCTCCCACCGCCCACAACGAAAGTAGGCATCACTGCCAAACCCACCTACCAAGCAGAAATGCACTGGTTCATAACCGGCCTCGACATCAGTGCCAAAACGCGCATGATCGAATCGCAGATACGTGTTCTCATGGCGCCCCACATACCCTCATTCTCTCGCCTCGAGTTCCAGACCATAGGGTCAGTACCGGCGAATCCTACAAATCAAAACTCCGCAACGGTAGACTTTAGGGTGATAGCTCAAGCCCGGCGCGCCGAAGATCTCGCTCCACAGAGGTTCGTCAGACCGTGTATCGACCCGATTATGTGTGCATATCCTGGAGCAACACCGCATCTCGATCTCCGACAAGCGTTCCCAAAAGAAGTATTCGAATATTATGTTACGTTGCTCCCACAAGCGGATATTGATCATAGATTACATCTATCAGGGGGGGAGTCAATGCTCATACCACCACCAAGCAAGACAAAAGTTTATCCCATGCAACAACCAACTCAGGATGTCACCGTGAGTCCTACAGCGTTGGAGAAGTTTGGAGAGACCATCAAAGCACCTCTGGGAACCATTGTCCATGCCCGATCAGGAGACAAGGGGTCAGACTGTAATGTCGGCTTTTGGGTAAGACACGCTGATGAGTATGCCTGGTTGCAGTCTCTGCTCTCTGCTGCTTTCATACGAGATTTACTCGCAGAGGAATATAAGGGTGGGAGAGTAGAGAGGTATGAATTTCCGGGACTAAGAGCTGTACACTTTTTGTTGAAGGACCACTTGGACCGAGGAGTCAGCTGTACGACAAGTGTGGACTTTTTGGGCAAAAATTGTGCGGAGTACTTGAGATGTAGGTTTGTTGATGTGCCGGTTAAGTTCTTAGGGAGGGGGAGGATTTGAGGAGGACTTGGGCGTGATATTAGCATAGAATTTGATAGAAACCCTAGGCATAGTTTGTTCCAATTTGGCTATTGTTCGATGGCTCTATTGGTATATCTCGGTCATACCTTTTCTTTTTGAGGCACGGATGCATTCTTGGCGGAGCTGACATAATTTATCTTGGGTTGTCCTGATCTTTCAGCTGGATGTCTGTCTGAAAGAGACTCCAACATCCACAAATTGGGGTTCTCATGACGACATGTCCGCCCCGACCGACAATGCACTAGACAATAGTGTCGAGCGAAGCTTCATGGGAGGAATCGGCGACGTCTTCGGCGTGGCCACACTGCGAGATTCGGGACTTTTCTTCCGACAGTTTCTGAGCCTGCCACGAGAATTGAGAGACAACATCTACGAAGCGAAATTTTCCGACTGTCTCACAAACATCACTCTCAGAAGGGGTCCTGAGAAGGGCAAAAAAGAAAAGTTTCCTGCTCTTCTCCCTCATTTTTGCTATATAAACCGTCAAGTCTTCAACGAATCTGTTCCAATACTTTTAAGAAACCGGAACATCACCGTTACCTATGTCTGGGATCTTGAATCTCTCATCAATGTGCTGAGTTGGTCATCCGAGGTGGATCCCTACCGGGCCATCACAAGCCTCACGCTGGAGACGCTGACATTGTGGAACATCGACAAGATCATCGCAAGAGATAGACGGCCGGATGATCCGAACTTATGTGGAAACAACCTGGTACAACGCTGCTCAGCGCTCAAGTCCCTCACGCTCGAACTCAGCTCCTACGAAATGGTCATAAGGACGACCAAACCTGGTGCACCTCCCAAGTTTACAGACGTACAACGCAGAACATGGGATGGGTTCAGGGCGTACTTTGGGACCGCCATATTCGAGAGTGCTCGGCTGAGGTCGCTTGTACTGAGATGTGACAGCCCCTATTACGCATGGATGGTGGTGATCGGTTGTAAGACTGTGGAAGAGTACTATTCTTCTTTTCTGGCTTGGGTGAGGGAAGAAATGATAGAAAGGAAGACGCGTGCTGAATTACGGATTGAGCATGTGGATAAACACTATCGTCGCTTATGCGTTGGCTTTGATGAAAGAGGGGAGTAGATGGGTGACCCGGCGAAGATGAAAAATGGAATCGATCGATTTTGAAATGACTAGGATTTAGGGGTCCTAGACGACAGTCTCTTTCACGTCCTATATCTAAAGTTAATCTGTGAATTGGTCTCGAGAGTGGATGGCGTTGCTTAGGTAGTTGCGCGGTGGAGATTTCGTTGCCTGCCTGCAACTGGCATATTTAATGCCCAACTTCGCAAACTTGCACCCCCACTCTGTCTTTCATCCACCAACCCACCAAAATAGGGCCATTTGAGTTCAATATTCAACTTGCACGCTATCCTCAATTCCATTTTCCTGTCAACCATGACAGACACGCAACGGCCTCTGGACGAGTCAACTCTCCGTGAGGAAACTCTGCGACAATCTGCAATAGATCACATAGAAAAGCACACCGACAACGACCAATTATCGGACTCCAATCAGATTCGAGATCCCGAACACTTCTTGCAGTGCTTCTTGAATCTTCCACGGGAACTCCGCGACAACATTTACGAGGCCAAATTCGTCAACCTCCCTCCATCACTCACTCTCAAGAGTAAGGTTCGTACCACAACCAAGCCGCAAAAACCCCCTCCGAGAATTTTTCGTTTTGTTCCGCCCCTCTATCTTATCAACCGCCAAGTCTTTCAAGAGTCCGCCCTAGTGTTGTTGAAGAACCGAAAGATTGTACTTGGGGGATTTCTCGATATAGATTCTTTCTTCCGTTTCTTGAGTATGGTTGATGAAGATGCTGCCTGTCGAGCTATTACAATGTTGGTGTTGTGTTCACGCGTTCCGCGGAATCCTCTCTCCTCTGGCTTTGGCCTGAACTTTCAATACGGCCAAGCTCTCGTTCATCGTTGTACTGCGCTGAAACACCTCACTCTTGGGTATGATATCTTCAACATTGCTGTATCTGGTCTTCGATTTGACTTTCGACTTGGAGGTAGTGGTCACACTTCTTGCTACCTGAGATTGTTAGATGATGTCATTGAGGACTTTGGAACTGCCGTGGTTGAGAGCCAGAATCTGCAAGCGTTTACTTTTAGGGATGAAAAGGTTCCTGGCTCTGTCGTACGGGAAGTCCAACGTGCGTCCACTGAAGCTTTCTACGCTCCGTTCGTAAGCTGGCTTCATAAAGAAATGAAGGAGAGACGCCCTCGAGTTGAGTTCCGTGCTGAAGGGATGGAATATGGCCATCATATCACGTATGTTGGTTGGGGTGCATGTTGCTAAGTGGGCCGGTCAAGGCTTCGAGTAGAGGAGTTGATAGGACAAGATCTAAGGCGAAGGAAGACGGAGTCGGTAGTTTGAGAACGAGAAGAGAACGAGAATTGGAACGAAAATTGGGTACAATATGGATGCACGGGACGACCGGGTATAGGGCCTGGGTGCTAAGAACAGACTGCGTGGCACAACCTGACGTATGCGGGAGCTTCTCTATAAATTTTAGCTGGCTCACTACGGCCGGACCTAGAATGATACTGTGGATGTTAGGTGTCTATCCCGACGTCCCTGTTTGAACACTCGAAGTGGACGTCCCACCTGACCGGAGCTTCCTAGGTTCTGTCCTAAGATATTGCTATGTCCCTACAATTGAATCAACTTTCAAATTTTCACACCCGGGCTTTGAGGATTTTCTTTGGCTTGTTTGCGTGATTCCCACTCTCTCATGTACTATGCCAGTATTCACTATCCCTGCGCCCCGACCGGTTGCGTGGTTGTCTTGGCGTGTAAGTCAACCCTTCCTCTATTGACGGCGGCCCTTTCCTACCCACGCACTATGCAATCTCTGACTCCGAAACCTCCACCTCTATCCCCATCGCCTTTGCGCCCCATATACGCTATCACTATCATCAGGTTCCGAGGAGCTCTCGATAGATGTACGTCTCCGCTGTCCCGGCCATTTTTGCCCTCACTTGATAGGTTTTGACTGGCCCACGTAGCATGGTGAAGGAAGAGTCGCCGGACATCTTGAACCTGCCTCGTTCGGTCTCAGATTCAGGAGAGATGTCATCGCCTGATCCGGAGGAGCATCCTTGTCGGTGTTGTGGATATGTTGAAGGCAAGTACTAAGGATATTCGGTGAACATCCCTCGCTCACTGGTATTAGATAAAGGTGATGACAGCGACTCTGAAGCCTCGATCGAAGCAACCATTGCCGCGCTTCGCAACAAATTGGAGCAGAAACGCAAGTTGAGGCGGAAGCGCAACGACATCATGGACGATCATGCCACTTCCGTCTCCCAGCAGGTGTTGAAGATGAGATCCATTGTACTTGGTAGTTCGTTTTCATCAAGGCACGTTAGCAGTGCTCGGCGTGCGTCCAAGCGCCAGAAGATTGAGGAAAAGGTGCTCACGATCCCGGATCCAAACACGTTCCTTGGCCTCCCGCGAGAACTTTGTGATAAGGTCTATGTGGCTCACTTTGAGGCACTCCCGGACTCCACCATCTTGTACAGTGATGATTTAGAGGAGGGAAATCCCGATTGCTCTCAGTTCATTCCAGCTCTCTGCTATGTGAATCACCAGATTTTCGAGGAGTCCGTTCCAGCTTTGCTCAAGAATAGAAAGATCAAGATTGGCCGCTGGAGGAACGTGGCTATTCTGGTCTCGTTTCTTGATCGAGTTTCAGGGAAAAAGGCCTATGAAGCCATTACTTCTTTGTCGTTTGAGGAAGGATTTGGCTTTATGTCTAGCGCCACATTGCGGCTACTTCAACAATGCACTCGATTGAAGGTTCTGGTGGTTCAAGTTGACCCCGACACATGTTTCAAATATGTCACCTATCTCAAAGATGGAAAGCGGGTTACGGACAAAAAGCGATCCTCACGCTCCGAGGTCATCGAAGAGTTTGGACCGGTCATATTTAAGCTTCCACTACTCAAATCCCTAACATTGCTTTGTCATACCAGCCTTCTCCACTTTCCCAACTTTGATGACAGTTCCGAACCTCTTGAGAGCCCCCTTGAATATTTCCTGGACTGCGTACGCGAGCGCCTGGCTCAAACGAAGCAAAAGTGTGTCTACTGCCATTTAGAGATATTGCACGATCAATATAAAACTAGTTCGATGTTTTGCTGGTTTGTTGCGTTTGGCTATCTTAATTATGCTAGTCATGTGCAGAAACGCAAATGGTAATCAGATTTGGTCATTGCGCCCCCATGCCCCTGAACTGAACATGACAAGAACCCCGTAGAGAAGCCGAAGATTGTATTTCGAGCTCAGCAATTCTTTCAAAGTTGTAGAAAGAGCATGTTATGGAAGATATATTATTGGAGTTGCAACCAAATTGTCACACGCTGTCGAACCAAGGAGGGCCGGAACACTCATGAAGTCAATAAACTCTGAATTCTTGCTATCATATTGACTAATTACCCCGCACAAGATCTGATCTGCAGCATATAGCCAAGTAAGGTCAAAGGAGCCCTCAGATCAAGCCTGGAGGCTCATTGTATGTGACCCAAAAGAGTTGGAGAGCTCGCATCGAGAATCAAAGACCCAACGCGTTGAACATCTTCGCAAAGACCCATAAGATCAGTCGATATGTATCAACCTCCATTGTGAAGGAAACTCCATCAATGAAAACCATGTGTAGTTGTCATTCTCCGTCAGAAAGAAAGCCGTCACCAGAGGAAGACGGTTATCCCCCATACAACCAAGACAGTCCTCATCTCCATCGGTCTTTTAACCAGAACCATTCGAACCACTAGCGGCAACCCCGGCAGGAGGAATGACATGGCTCTCAATTCCAACATGCCTACCATTCGCATCAAGATAGCCCTGCGCCATCCAGCGGACAAGCTCGTGCCAAGTCGTCATGGGGTTTCCCTGGCGGCAGAAGTGCGAAACCATTGCGCTCTGAATACACTCCATCTTGACGACCTTCAAATTTTGCAGATGGAAGACCTGAGGCAGACCATAGAACTTGATCACATCGCTACCGCGTAAGGCCTTCAACGCCTTGGACTCTTCGAACTGGCCTAGGTTCTCCAGACGGATGCGCTCGCGCTCGGGGATGGCTGAGACAGTGAACGAAGCGGTATGGAAGGTGAGTTTGATCTCGGTCAAGTTGGGAAGCGAGCTAGCGAACGCTAGGTATGGATTTATGTTGCGGTCCTTGCTGATACCCGAGAACCAGTGGAAGCCATTGAAGTCGATAGAAGAGACAGCGAGCCAGAGGTTGGGCAGCAGAGGCGAGCCCAGCAAGTGGCGGAAGTAGTTCAGATCTGGCATGCAAGTGATGACGAAGATGGCGGCCTGGAGGTATGGGATGGTTTGGTTGTGGTAGACCACTGTGTCCAGAGCATTGGGGATGTGCTGCAGGAAGGTGGGCAGAACATACGCAGGCGGAATCACAGTCTTGAAGTGGTTGCGCTCCGTGGTGATGTTGATGATGGGGCGGCCTTTGGCGGTGGCGTTGGAGTTGTCGGCGTTGGGCGTCTGATCATGTCCGACGTTATCGGTAGAGTGAGTCATGTGACCGGTGCCAGAAGAGGAGGAACTGCCATTCCGAGCGCCGGAATCTGGGTGAGGATTAGCTCCGGCTTCCACATTGGGACCAGAGGGAGAGGGGGCCTCACTGGCAGAAGATGCCATGCTTGCCTTCTTATCCTCGCGAACCAACTGATGGGTGGAACTGTCGCTGCCCAGACTGCTTTCACCGCCAAGGTATCCGCTGCTGTTTCCACCTCCTTCAGAGCCAATCGTATCAGCAAAGTCAATACCGAGACTGATAGCCTTAGATGAAGCCGGCAAGGCCGTGTTCTCATCTACGGTTGGCAACTTACCCAACGTGGGACCTCGAGCTGGGGACGCACCTGACGCTTGCTTGGTGGGGGTATTATGGTGAGTATTGTAGTCCACAGCCTGGAAGCTATCTGCATTCTTGTTAGCGACCTGTAGGAAAGTGTGGAATTTGGGATACAAACGACCGAAGGTGGGCGCTCGCGGGTTTAGCGAGGGGTCCATGTTGAGGCCGATACCGACACCTGCCACAGTTGTTAGTGATTAACGCTTCAATGAGGCGGAAGGATCAGTTCCAGACTCACCTTTAGCAGGAGCGGAGGCAGTGACGTGTTGCGAAGCAAAACCGTGGGCGCCGCGCTGACGAGGGGGGGTTGAGGGACCATCCCGGGCGTGAGGATTCCCGCGAGACTCCGCGCTGCCCCCCATCGTAGAATAGTTGTACCCCTCCATCTGCTCGATCTTGCAGGTGCTGTTGAAGTCTAGGTGTCGTAGATGGGGTGAATGATGCGTGGAGAAAGAGAGAGAGGAGAAAGGACAGGGTGGGCGTGGGAGGTGGGCTTTGGCAACAACAAGATGGAGCGGAAAAACTTTTTGGCGGCACGCGGTAACCACGTGAGGCAGCGAGATTGGAGGCGGTGAACCAAATTTCGATAAACAAGGAGCGTGGAGCGGTGAAGTTGCGCTTCACTGTTGTGGAGATGAAGGAGAAACACCTGGGAGGGACGCGACCGCGTGAAAGATTGTGGACTGTAAACCCCACAAACATCAAGATAAAGTAAGCTCGGCAGCGAAAACGACTGAGGGTCCATGTTAATAGTTATCATGTGTAGTGAAAATCGGCGAGTATCTACAAAACAGAAAGAAGACTCCGAGATCATGTTTTAGCTTTAGTTAGTCATGACTTTGAAGGACTAAGCATTGATTGTTACTGTGTGCCCCCGGCTAAACATAGGAGAATGCTGAAAGACGCCGTCAGGGTATTTAGGGCATAGTGACTTCCCCGACCCCATTTTGACCCTAACCATACCCATCGCCATTGCTGTGAAGACCAGCGGCTCGTTGTCAAGCCCAAACCCAGTTTTAACAGAAACCCAAGCAATTCAGAAAGGGCCAAGCGTTCTTGAGTATCAGTGCAGTCAGGAAAAGCCAAAACCGGGTTGCCACCTTGGGCAGCATTCCAACCCCCGATACCTCCGTCTCGAACGAGGGTAACCCAGGCATGGAAATTCTTGACGTATATCAATTTCTCATTCTTCTTTTTCGACCAGTTTGGGTTCCACTCTTCGATGTCTAGTTCATATGTGCTACTGAGCAAGGGTTGACCGTCCTGGTACAAATGATGACACCTCTACCAAAGCTTGAATACGTAATCGGTATTGACCAATCTTCTGATTCCGCGATCTTTGTCGTCCGCCTCGTCAAGCCTGGCATAGCAGTCAGGTGCACGAGCCCATACTTGCTGACAATGTCCAAACTTAGGTTCCCTGGCGATGATTCAATTGCCCTATTAGGACCTTCACAGTTCCCCAATCGCTATCATTCCCAAACTTTCAGAGGGTGAATGTCTGGATGTACGAGCTTGGTGAGAAGCACCGTATGGTGAAGAATGTATCACATTCAAGAACCTTCCAGTACGAAACTGAACAGTCAGATTCTGTAGCTTGCTCATAGTCTCGAGGAAGCTTAAAACTCGGGAGGCTTATTCATGACGATTCACGACAGTAGTGGGATTGGTGAAATGAACTTCGCTAATAACGTCCATGCGGGAAATAGAGAGGGAGAGGGGGGGCGGACGCATGGTACATTGTCCGTGGTACCGTACAGCGGCTTTGATATCGTCTTCTTATTGGGATACGCGCCGAAAGTGACTGATGGCGGATTGATTCCGGACAGGTCCATTCGAAAGGCCTTTTCAGGATCTACGCCGGGGTTATTGACGGCATGCTCAGTCTACCGTTAACGTTGGGAGCATTCGGCTAATTAAGATACACTAACTTTTCACCTCTGGTGGAACAATGCAGGTTATAAGAAAATGGTTACGTAAAAGCATGTCTTTTTATATATACTAAGGTTAGAATATAGGGGTTTAAGTGCAGTTAGTGGTAGAAAGGCGTTGTAGATATAAGCAACATAGGCTCTATTGATCTCATATGTCTTGAATTAAATGTGTACAGACCTTGGCCCTTCGAGGAGACTGCATATGGGATTTTATATGGAGGCAATAGACAATTTCTTGCCATTGAAGCCTCGCACTGTGTGGGGAAGATACTTGGATATCATCACCGGTGCGGTCTCATAGCAGTTCAAGCGCAACTCCGAATGTCTACTCCCCAAGACACTCTCACCCAACGCTCTCATACTCTATCAATGCGATATGTCGCGAGAATTCCAACCCGCTCCGTGGCGACCTTATCCTTCTCATACCGCTCGAAGACCTCGGCCGAGAGCCAACGATGAAGAGAGTCTCATACATCACTTATCCTGCCAGGGCGGGATTCTCCAGTTGCCTCAATCTCCAACGTTACCAATTCCTTCATCTTGAAGGTCTCTGTCAGACTCCAATCGTATCCAAATTGTGACCCAGAGTCTTCGTTATAGACTACGAAAGTCCTTCGCCCTCTAGAGATGCTTTTTGAGCCACGGCCAGCGCTCCAGTTTAGATCAATCTTTAACTTTGCCAGACGAGTTGCCCGAGTAAGCACCTCAAGAAGAGATGAGTCCAACTCTGGGCCATTGGCTGTGTCAAAGTGCGTGAAATGGGCTTCGCGGATCATATGAAGACCCCTTTTGAGGGGCAGCGCTTCCAAGATCTCAACGAGATTGTCGACATGATACGGATGGCCGATGACCAACTTGAAACTCTTGAGGACGAAGTACATGAACTCAACGAAGGGCTTGCCACTAGCATACGCCAGTCCAGGCAGGAGCTTGAGGACTGGGACGATGTAGAATTAGTCATCAATGTCCAGTCCAATTGGTGGACTGTCGGCATACATGTTGAGATTTAGGGTATGAAAGTCGTGTGAATTGATGACGAGTTCGTAGATGTATTTACAGACCTCGGCTAGAAGGTCGAACAAAACGAGACAGTCGTTATGAGAAGCCATCACTCGAGAGTTAGCTGCGGACATGCTGTTGTTTTTCCTGGATATCGGTTAGTAGGAAGCTGTTATCCTATGTCAGTATATGAAAAGATCTTTGAACTGACATCTACGTAGTGGATCGAGCGGCCATCATTATAACTTAAATATGTGTAAATTAAATTTGGTAAGCCTTGCTCAAGGGGTGCTTTTGGTTGCAAATGATGTTGTCGCGGTGTTACGGAGTGGAGTGGACCCGACGCTGCCGTGGTGGTGTGATCAGAGGGGTGCTGCAGAAGGGATGATATTGTTTTGGTACAGATAGCCCTGTCTTGCTTTTATAGGTTGCAGGCACATACCTCTTTTTAGGCACGTGGAGGTGGGGCATGTTCGCCATTCCTTCAGTGAATCGCCCCCCGGTGATTTCTGGATAAGGCAATTGCACAGGTTGTCATGAAAGCCTTTCCTTAAGAATCGTAGCTATCCACGGTTATAAAAGGGTCATATTCTCCGTAAGTTTTATGTATGCTCTCACCTGTGCAACCTGCCACCCTCGAGTGAGTCAACCATTCTCCATGCCGCTGATGCTTTTTTGTGAATACATCACCACTTCGTCTTATAGATCCTGATAGTAGAGATTTAGAAAGGAGCTCCGGGTTCCCAAGGTATATACTGAGAGTTGACGCTTGAATCAATATCAATGTTGTTCAATTTTCGATATGCAGAGTGCCAGCTGCTTCGGGGCCTGAATGAAAAGGCCTCACGTGCTTTATCAGGCTTGGAGAGTCTGCACAAACTCACTTCTTTTCAGTGATAAGCCACAGTCCTGACTAAACTCTCCAGTAATTGCATTCTAAATCGATTCAATTTCACAGCGATTATGGTGTAACCTGTGCAGTGCAGATTCGTGTCCATGGAGATGATTTAATCCTGCCCATGCCCTTGTGTATTGCATGATAAGAAAGACGGGAGCTCCGCAATGGTTGGTTACCGTCAGTTCTGTAATAGTCTTCAGTTGTTGTTGATCGCATATCGCGTAACCAAAAATCCTATCAACGAGTAGTCTCAGCAATCTGGAGTTGTGTTATCTCATAAATCAGACCCTCTGGGTGGTGTGGTGTGGCTGGTGTGATGACAAACTTTAAACTTTATAGGCCAATTAGAGTAGTGCAAGGTCAGTTTCCCTAGAGGGTCTGAGAACATGTGGCAGCGTTTTGTATATATCCTTGCCAACTTTATTAGCGTACGCTATCAATAACTGCTACTATATACTTCGCACCTCTATCCTTCTTTAATCTATACAAAAGATATACGTAATTTATCACCTAAATCTGCTTTACAAATTAAGATTGTCACCAGTATACCCGCCGCCGCTGATCGAGCTCAGCAAGGTGATCAATCTAATCGATCTGATTGATCTGATTGAGCTCACCAAGTCAATATATCGTCGGTAGGGCTCATGGAGGTGATCAGGTTGATTAAAGTAATCAACTTGATTGACTTGATCGACTTGATTGAGTGATGGGGCTTATGAGTTGATCAAGTTGATCGAGGTGATCGAGGTGATCGAGTTGATCACGATCTGATCCATCTGATTATCACTGAGTCGATATACCGTCGGTAGGGCTCATGGAGGTGATCAGGTTGATCAAGTTGATCAAGTTGATTGAGGGATGAGGCTCACTGAGTTGATATATCGACGATATATCGTAGGTAGGGCTCATTCAGGTGATCAATTTGATCAAGCTTACTGAGTCAATATATCATAGGTAAGGCTCATGGAGGTGATTAATCTGATTGATCTAATCAAGGTAATCAATCTGATCAGGCTCATAGAGGTGATTAAGGTGATGGGGGAGGGAGGTAGGGTGGTGAAGAGGCCCAAAGTTGACGAACTTGCAACTTTGAGTCACCTTGCACAACCCTGCAATTATACCCAGAATAATACACTTTACACTTTAAGATATAGACGCTTTTATATAGAATTACCTCTTCTATTAGATTCAGCTGTATAGCAATACCCTGCCTAGGGGTTATTAAGATATCTAATTAAAAATATAAAATCTTGTAACGCGTTAACAAACTTATACTAAAACTCTTGCCACTTGTTCTCAGACGCTCTGTAAAAGATTGTTCCCTACTGATGTAAGCAAGGGTTAATTGGCTGGTGAAGCCACTGCCACATCGTAACTTTTGTAGAGCGGCTGATTTATGAGATAAGAGTTGTGAGGGTTGCATATATTACACGTGAAGCCTCTGACCGATGGTATTGCCGATTAGAGTCGAGTCAAGTCACATGGGCGTGTAATTTCGCTTTCGTTCCTGGGCCCTTCACAACGAAGCTTGGAACGGTGTTAGATCCCCCGAGTTCAAAACTACATCTCATCAGAGTCTCTTCTAAAAGCCGCGCCGTGAGTCGCGTATAATGTTTATAACCAATGATTCATCCAACCTGACAACCCAATGCTCTCATTCCCGTACCGGGTCTTGAGCTTATTTCCCAAACACTCTCGAAGGTCATCCAACACGCCCTCAAGTGGAACTTCGAATGGCCGGAGATGACGCTTGCCTTTTATTGCATACGTGCTGGTTACGCTTCTCGCACCGAACCGGATGTTGCGTAGAGTAGGGAACTCTAGGAGCAAGAAAAACGTGTAATTTCTAGAGAGATCTTTGTGGGAATCGGGGTCAGACATTTGCCCTTTTTGGTGTACAAAGACCGCTCAGTCAATGTGATGTGCTTTACCTGGAAGTTTGGTGCCTTTTGCAGGACGGAAAGAGTAGGTTTGCGGTCTCTAAGCTGTAAAGCCAACTCTGGATCCGAGAAAGCCCGGAGTTGGACCTTGTTCAGTGTCTTGTAGCCTACGCTGTTGGGCAAGATACCGAGAACACAAGGCGGACATGAAATCATTGCAAGGTACCAACGCAGCTTGCAGATATCAGATTCTGTGTCTCAGGTACGCTCACTAGGAACTTGCGCACTGGTATCGAGTATGAATCTCAATGGCTGGCTCGCAGGCTGCTATGCCGTTGGTGAGGGGCTTCAAGGTGTGAGAGGTGGAGACAGAGACCTGAGGTGTTGGTGGGTCTTTTACGCAGATATCACGTGTGTGCTCACCAAATTCAACCTAGCTTATATGGTCTGCAGTCCAGCAGCGGTAATCAACACAATACTTTAGAAAAAGACGTAGAGAGAATGCAGTATTCAAATCGGGGCGCTAGAGGTAGAAAATTATGGCGGATAATCTTTAAATAGAACTCTGTGGTGCTTGGTACGGCCATGCGTGAGGTACCTCAAGGACTATCTTCCCATGGATGTTCTCTCCCTTGGTTGAGACAAAATGCTTCGAAAGAGGGATGAACTTAGTAGGTCATCGTAACTACTACAAGACAGAGTACTCGACCCATGACCGCTATACCAAAGCTGCCACTGGCAGCAGACAGGATTCCTCGCGGCAATTTCACCCCAAAATACAACAAGAACTCTGAAATCAAGGAGAGGGATGAACATGTGGAGATAAAGATTCACCACCCGAGTGTCATCCTATACCTCTCTCTGAAACTCCCGATTTACATATCAATGATGATTTGCTGAGTTGAGTTCATGTTCCTTCCTATCCTTATATGTCCTTCACTCTTAACTCTACCACTACGCAATTAAAAATAGAATGTCAAATATCTATGTGGCTTCAAAAGTAGACAGTGAATACAAAGCGTCTCTTTCCTCAGGCCTCCCCCGCCAATAACATTAACCTATCTCTTCCACTGCCCCCCTGAATAAACTCCTCTTCCTCTCTACTCTTCATTCGTAACTCAAAGGCCAAGTGCAAGAACTTAAAATAGCCTCCGGAACATCTTATGTGGCTCTAAAACACGTCATTCCACTGGTTATGTCTTCCTTTCCCGTCCTCTTCCACCCAAAATCTGACCCCCAATTCCAAATGACACCTCCTTCGTTCGGACCACCCTAAAACTCTAAACATCCATAGAAGAAGTGTCTAGTATTCCGTGGTATGCCCTCCCCGGCGCCCTCCCACCACCACCCCTCCAAATACTTTCACATTGTTTTTTTTTAAAAAAAATGCATAATCCATTCCATGTTCGTTCCCTCGGACCGAGATCTAAACTAAAGCCAACGGGTGCATCCTTTTATGCTGCCCTAAGCGAATGAGACTTTTCCAAAATCGAACTGCACAGATCCGATGATCTTCCCCTCTACCAAAGCACTTCATGAACGGCCTTGAAAAAGTCATTACACCTGTCGGATTCTTAGTCACGTACAATTGTTCGGATCGTAGAGTAGAGTGGGATATAGAAACCCCCTCCCTCTAATTCTTTCCTTTCCCACGCTACTCACATAACATTTCTTCATTCTAAACAGACACCCGGACAGTCGAACGTGTCTTTAAAAAGGCGATCCGGTAAGACTTTATGTCCCACCCCGTGCTGGACGCAAAACTTCAATAATAAACCACCAGAGGGTGATTCTATGTGAGATTAAAACGCTATAGGTCATTGCATCATGTTCGGCTCTGGTGCTATGTAGAAATGTGACAAGCTGAGCTCTATGGCTGCTCTCTTGTGTCTGTCTGTACTACAGAGCTGATTGGCCGCACGACAACAAGATAAAATCTTCCCCAGACATAGAGAGAATTCGCACTACTGAGTTCGACGAGGGGAGTGTGGCTCAATATGTCTAAAGAGGACAGTGGCTAGTGATACTCACCAGGACTGAGTTGGATTGTCTGTCGGTTTGGCCAGCCGGACCTTTGAAGGGAAGAGTCATACCAACCGGGCATTTTCTTCATGCCTTGAGACGCATCACTCTTTGTGGAGACAGGGTATTCACCACCACGATCGTCACATCACCCTCACCACAACACACCAAAAGATCTGCATCATAAAAATATATCCTAGACATACCAACTACCTACAATACCATCAAGTAGCCATGTCTCATATCCTCCCCTTCCCCATATCCCTCCGTTTTCCCTCTCCATTCTCCCGCCCCAAGGTTCGTCATCTCCCTCAACCTCACACCACCTCCTCGAGCCCAATAACCAAACCGTGCTATATAATAGCTCCAAAATCCAACTCTTGTAATCCGCGTCGCATAACCCGCATCATCTCTACTCCTATATTACTGCTCGTCTAGCAGTACAACAGGGTATCAAAACAAACATAACGCCCCATACAATCGCCTCCTCAACATTTCATAACTCTTGCCACCACCAACGTGCCCAAGACGCAATAGTGGCCGGTCACAAGAACGCCGGAGTATCCACCCTCTCCCTGGCCACGTCCCTGTTCTCTTGTTCATCATTCCCCACTACCGTTTCCGCATCACCAACAGGACTCTCCGGCGTTCCCGCTCCACTACCCATACTCCTCTCCCTCAAGAATCTCTCCGCAAGTCGTTGCCCAGGTGTTGTCCTCCCGTCCCTACCCTCTCCGCTAGCCATGCTGAGTGGGCTTTCCAGGTGTATTCGTCGCCACTCCTCCCGGGCGCGGTCCTCCAGCATTGCGTCGATACATCTGATCTCAGTCCCCGGGCTCGGCTCCTTGTTCAGAGCCAATGTGCTGCTTGAATGCTTGATGTGAAGGGGAAGATGACGGAGATCAGGGCTTGCACGAGGTGGAGATGATCGAGGACTAGGGGGCCCAGAGACAGCCCACGGAGACTCTAGGAGCATGCGGAGCGTGTCGCCTTCGAGAGCACGACCCGTGACTGGTTTCCGTTGAATATCGCGCCTGGGTGCTCGCTTGAGTGGGCTCTCGGAACCGGATAGTTTGGCTGGAAGGGATGCTGAGGTTGGGGTGCTTATTCCACGAAGATCAAATGCGCCCCGGGGACGAGGGGAAGCCTCGTTGGTGGTATTGGTGTGAGGAAGCAGGCGAAGAAGAGGCGGCGTTGCAACTGGACCGGACATCCGCTTCGTTTGGGCTTCACTGGCGGAAGTTGTGTATTGTGCGAGGCTAGATGGGTTGTGATTCAGTGCAGCCGTTGGGAAAATCTGCAGTGACTTTGGACGACCATTCTCAGGTTGTAGTGAAAGGACCGAAAGCGGCTTCACCGCAGTGGGCGGAGTATTGTTCTCTTTCTGGTTTTCTTTGTCGCTCTCGATAATCACGTCACTTCTCTTCGATCGCATGTTCGCTTCGTGTTTTGATGTTCGATTCGAGGAGGGCGCAGAGAAGTCCGAATAGATCTTCTGAGCTGTGGCTTTTAAGGAAGAAGAACCGCTATCTGGCGTGGATCTGGACGTGCCAGAATATCTTGCGCTGTTGTTGCTCGAGCGCCTATTGGATTTGATGTAGGGAAAACGGTCGTTCATTCGCTCAGATGACGGAGTATCTGCCTTCCAGCGACCGAGGGAAGAAGCCTCGCTTGCACGTGATGAGAAGCGTTCAATTCTTGGCTTTGAATTACTCTGCATACTCCGAGATACCCGGCGCCCCTCTCGAGAGTCCTGGGAGCTTTGCGATGCTTGGGAGCGCTTGGACGCAGGGATAGAGACAGAAGACTCCTTGGAAGCATCGTCAACCGCCTCAGGGATAAGCTTATCCGTTGGGGTCTGCACTTCTTGAATTTCCTCGACCGTTTGTCTCGGCGTGAACACTTCTGTTGGTTCGCTGATCGTAATTGTTGCGTCCTCATCCTCTATCTGTGTGAACTCGCGATGGTGGCCTATCGGGGTCGAATAATTCTCATGGATCGAGAGGTCTTCCTGAGGCATGTTCTCAAGCTCCGATACTTCATGTGAGAGCCATGTCTTCCAATCTCTGCTCGAGCGATTCGAGTGTGTGTCCCGTGGAGGACTGGGAGATCCGATCATGTAGCTCTTCACTGGACGACTAGTCATGATGACGGCGGTGCCAACCTCCGCTTCGTCACTGGCACCATCGAAAGACATGACGCTATCATTGGGGAGAATGCTCACGCCATCTGTATTGCGGGAATAGACACTTGGTGACAAGGGTGAGAAAATTGGTCTTGGCCTCGGTGATCGTCCAGACCGCGGCGACGTGGGAACACTCAACTGATTTTGCGGTTCAGCCTCGGGCGTTTTCATATCTGTATCTGCCTCTTCTCCCATTCGTCTAGGGGTAGATGTTTTCTGAGCGAAGTTGGTAACCGCGTAGGTTCGATTCGTTGTTCGAGGAAAGAACGGCAAGGAGTTATCCTCCAGCGGCGTTTTCCACCGACCCTTCGACCTTTGCACTCGTTTCTCAATCTGCTCAGGCGTGGGAGTAACAACGGTCTCAGCGTACGGAGTCTGCTGCGGAGGGACTCGTGCGCGCACCTTAAAGTGGACTGTGCTCGTATTGTTATCGTCGTCTCGCCTCTGTGAGTCTGAACCAGTTCCAGAAGACGAGCCAGCTGTGTTTGGTCGAGGGATACGCACGAGCCCACGAACGCTTGTGGCTCTATCAGGAACAGGAGAAGAAGATCGCTCCAAAGGAACAGTGCGGATGGTTGCTTTGATCGCACGGGTAAATGATCTGATAGAACTGGTTCGGCTTTGCATTCCTACGCTCTCGGGACGTCGATACGAGTTAGGCCGTTGTGTGTCGATACTGTTACCAGTGCGGAACTCCTTGCAAGCAACAGATCGAAGTTGTCGACTCCCACTGGAATGCAGCTCTCGGCTCGGTCTTGGGGCGAATAGATCGTCATCCTCTACCATTCTCTCAATCGAAACTAAAGGCGACTGCGCTGCTTTGGAAGCATCGATTTCTTTCATCAGAGCAGAAAATACGCGCTTGGGGTCAATCGCCGCGGGAGATTCCTCTTTGGCACTCTCTGTGGTCATTGGCGCGTGGAAAGCTGCTAGAGATGGAATAGGTGGCGGTTTCCGGGACGGTGAAGGGGGCCAAGCCTTGCGCTCTGCTTCACTGCCAATACTGTCTTTGGCTTCGTGGATGACAGTCAAACGCTTGATATCACGTTGAGTAAGGGTTCCTCCAGCAGAAGAATTACTCCAGCTCGTCACACGTGAAGTCGCTGCGTTACTGAAGTCGGCTTCGCTGCGGAAGCTCTGATTGCTGTGAAGGCTTCGGTTGCTGTGATTACTTCCGCGTGAAATCGGCCGTACCATAGAGGGCCTGCCTCCTTCCAATGTTGGTGTTCGCGATCTGACCCTGTGTAGGGTTTCGTCATCTGGGCTGGGGATTTCGAAACTCCTTTGCATTCTCGAGATTGTTTCTTCAGTGGCAGCGCGGTCGCCAAAGTAATCTTGCCGAGCCTCAATGTGCTGAACAGGGAGAGGAGGGTTGTTTGATGTGCGTCTGAAAACCTTTTTGAACTTGTTCTTCAGTGAGTTGGAGAAGGACCTCTTCTCTTTTTGAGGTTTGAAGTCCGAAAACGTGAGGTCCAACCCAGTCTCCCCTGGAGTGTGTACGTTGCTCTGCAGAATACCACCCGAGGATGCTGAACGTGCCTTACCTTTGCCCTTATCTTGTCGCTTCTTGAAGGGAGCCAAGAACAGCGATGGCTTCTGTCGAACCTGGCGGTGCTGAAAATCTTGTAGGTATTTGTCCCTAGCCTCATCGACCGTTTCGTTCAGCTTGACGGTGACAGGAATGCGTGGTGACGCTAGGGATGATACAGCCGTGGTACGAACTAACATGAGCGCCGGATCTGGCACCGGGCTTACACTTACTGTAGGTGGACTGATGAGATATTTGGCGGGTCGAGGCATGGGAGAACCCGTTTGAACACTGCTTGCGTAATACATAGATCGCGCCTTGCGGATCTGCTGCGACGCTACCGATGAAGCCGCACTTGATCGATGCGGTTTGGGCTGTGAGCTAGGACGAATGTTCTCGTTGAATGTAATCGAGAGCTGCGACGTCGATCCTCTCTCCACAGCGGGTGTGGCTTGGAACGGCGGAAACTTCTCAAGGACCATAGCCGGTGCTCGTATCTGTCGAGATATACTAGATACCTGACCACCCTTCTGTGGGTGGATGGACCGAACGCTTGACTCTCGCGGCGGGAAGTGACTGCCCTGTGACTTCCGGCTGGCATTGCTCTTCGTGCGCGGGAGCTCTGAGCTGCGATGCGTGGCTCGCTCAACAGCAGCATTGCCATGTGCATTGACGTACGCAGTGGTGGCTGCGGCGATGGCATGCTGCTGGGCAACGTGTGGATCCAGTGGCTCGGGTGCTGCATGTGGTTGGCGATGTACCGTGTGCACGGTAGACGTTGACTTTGAGCGACGGAGACGCGTTCCAGCATCGCTAGAGCCACGAGCGAGCATCTGGTTGGCGGGGTAAAACTAGAAACTGTCGGAGTATCGGGGGGCGCTGATAGTCGACGTAGTGGTGCCTGTCAAGGAGATGCAGGGAACATAAGGAACCGATACCCGTTGAATGTGAGGACAATTGGCGCGAACGGGCTGGAGAGGAAGAAAGGGACGAGAGCAGAGACAACATACGACTACTGAACTTGCCATTGTACCTACTTTTTGGGGGGTGAGACCATGTGAGGCGGCTGTGGCGTCTGGGAGCGGAGGAAGGCAGCAGAGATGGCGAGGTGTAAATGGCAACAGCGATCCCTCACCTTTGTCCACACCGCGAACCTCCGCCATAACAACAGCCAGATATGAAGTTGTGGTACTCTCAAGGTAGCAGGTCTGGGCATGCAGAAGGCTGCAACTACGGCGATGGAGCATGGGGAACCGAGACAGACGCGCAATCCACGAGAAATTGTCCGCTGCAAGGAGACGATCTGCTCGGCAAAGGTCCTCAAACACGAGCATGCAGCGGGAGAGATACAGGTGAACTGAATTTGACCTCAACCATGATACCGAGACTGGCTATGTGGTGAGGACTTGAGATGAGAGACGCTGTGGTGGAGAGTGATGTTGGCTGTTCGCTCCGGGAAGAATCTAACCGTATCGGGGTACTGAATCTTATCAGCTGACGCACGGTCTCGCCTGGCGCACACCCACAGCGGAATTTACCGAATTTTAATATTATTGTAACTCCACCAATATGGACCGTATTGAGGAAGCGCTTACACATTTAGAATCCCTAGGACTAGGAGAATTAATTAATATTACTGCGACAGCAAAATTCTATAGCATTAAAAGAAGTAGGCTATTAAAGTACTAGTAAGGTATCTAGGGCTCTTATACTGTATAGTATAAAAATTAATAACTACTTAATAAATAGTAAGAGAAGGAGCTTATAAAGTATATTAATCACCTCTATAGCTATAGCCTACTACTAATAAAGTAATAGCTATATAACTTTGCCTTAGAAATCTATAGTAGAGAAGTAGGTAAAGCCTAGCTAGATTACTTCTTTAGGTGTTACAAAATCTCTCTAGTTACTTACTAGACCTTTAGACTAGATTATAATAGGAAGAGTACTAATTCAGCCTTTAAATATAAGCTATATTTTAAGCTTCTTTAGTAGAAGATTTAAGAGTATAAGGTAGAGCTATAGTATATATATAATATAGATAAGAAGGGCTACCTTATTAGTATACTCTTAAGAATAAAGTAAATCTTCTCTAGATAGAAGTATAAGGAAGGTAGCCTTAAGTAGGCTATCTAGGATAGTAACTATAAGTAGATAACCTATATTACTTATATCTATATAGATAGATCTACCCTACCTCTAAGCCTTATCTATTAAGCTACTACTAGTAATATTTAAGATAGCTAGCTATAAGACTTTAATCTAGCTATATATACTATATTCTTTACCTTATCTCCTATAGGCTAGATAAATAATAAACTTAGCCTATACTAGCTAGAATAGGTATTTAACTTAAGAATAAAGAAGGTAGCTTAGAGGGTATACTAGCTCTTAATTCTAGATAGCTATAGATCTTACGTCTCTATAAAGTTTATTAACTACTATAATTAGAATAGGATTCTACTAGTAGTCTACCTACCTTATTTAACCTATTTACTATAGCCTCTTAATATAGGTATATTTAAACTACTATTAATAGCCTACTTAGATATACTAGTAACTTTTATATATAAATCTATAGGATTTATAGCTCTTACTAAGTAAGACTTCTTCTACCTATTTAACTAAGCCTAGGAGATCTTATTTATAAAGGAGAATATACTATCTAGCTTTAAAGCGTATAGGATAGAGCTATTTAACCCTTAGAGAGTCCTTACTTAATTTAGTAAGCCTACTAGTAGTAGGCCTTCTTCTAGTAAGAGCTCTTAATTAGTTCTTACTACTTAGGATTAGAGATATATTAAGAAGCTTCTAGGTAGTATAGTTAGTAATATATATAATTAATAAGCCTAGAAGCTTAGTAATATAATCTATAGTCTCTCTATCTAGGTTATAACTCTCTAGATAGAGAATTAAGGCCTTAGTAAAGCTCTAGTAAATAAAAAGAAGAAGAGGAAGCGTAGTAAGGCTCTTCTACTTAAAGCTCCTATATAGTATAATAGTAGAGCTGTATTCTATAGCCCTTAAAAGGTTCAATAAGTATAAGAATAATAGGCTAAGAAGGATACTATAGTAGAGCTCCTACGTATATAAAAAGAAGAGAAGAATAGGATTAAGATATCTAAGAAGCTTAAGAAGGCTTAGATAGCTTAGGAGAAGAGGTGTATAAAGGCAGCTGCAAAGGAAGCTTAATAGGAAGAGCTTAAGCAAAAACAACTCTAGAAGTAGGAAGCCTAGCTTACTAAGTAGGCTAACCAGCAACTTCAAAATGACTCTAAGGCAGCTAGAAAGGCTAATAGGCCTCCTTAAGCTCGTATTGGTATATTAGGGCAGGTGGTTGATGAGTAATTAATTGTTGAAGTGGTATTGTCGCTAAGGCAAGAAAATTGACGAGGTTGAGCTATTAAGCTCCCTGATCAATATTGTAACTAGCTAGTACGCGCAATAGAATCGCCGTAACTGGTTTCCTACTCCATCAACTTTCTAGCCATATCAATCAATTATTCAATACTGTGAGCCTTCAATTGTAGCGGCGCTGTACGGCAAATTCCGTGCGTCAGATGAGACCGTGCGCCAGCTGATAAAACTCGGTAGCGGGATTGGCACACAATCACGTGATTACTTCCCCTCATCAGGCAGCGCCGTAGTCAAGAGTTGGACGTATCTCCTCGCCCGCCTGGAGGCAGTTACTTCTCTTCTTCAATTCAACCACCAAAAATGGGTGCCTCACAAAGCAGCCCTCCGCTAGCAGCGCCCAACGAAGATCCCAAAGCGATCAAACCCTACGGCTTCAAGAAAGGCAGTTGGTATATTGAGTTGAATACCTCGTATTCGGATATGTACGATGGTGCGGTTTCACTAGTCCAGAGGAACAAGTATGCCGACCTGTTAGTCATCTGCGGCGACGATCGCTATCCCGTGCACCGTGCCATTGTGTGTCCACGGTCCCGCGTGTTTGCCGAATGGTGTGAGGTTCGAGGGAAAGGGGATTACGTAAGACCTGACATCCACCACTGCCATGTCGGGCGCTGATCCAAATCACAGGCCTCACCAGCCAAGCCAGCAAAGGTCTGGATAGACCCTTCCGAGTGCGAGACCCACATCCTGGCTGCAGTCCTAACGTTTCTCTACACGCTGGACTACACTGCAAACGGGCCCCAATCCTTGTCCTTTGGACTTCCGGAAGAAGAGCAAAATGACCCCACGCCTCCCACATCTCCAATTGATAGCCCTAAGATCGAATCTGTACCATCTTTGTTCAGCGATGACGGAGTGGAGTCCCTTGCCTCGGATCAGTTCACCCCCTCCGAGGAGGCTTCTGTCGATTCTTCTGCCACCGCTACTCCGTCTGATCCCAGCGACAAACCTAATGAGCTTGTGTTCCATACTCAGATGTTCCGCGCAGGCCAGAGGTTTGGTATCACGTCTCTCTGCGATGTTGCCAAGCAGAAGCTCGACATCCGGCTGAGAGAATCGTGGCTTTCTGAAATAATTCCTTGTCTTCGAGAGATCTACAAGCATGGCACTGCTCTAAGCTCTACGAGCTTGAAGGAAGAGGTTGTCAAGGTAGCGAGGGCGCGGTTCCGGCTTCTGAAAACGCTTCGTGGATGGGACGACTTGGTTCTTGATTTCCCAGAGTTCGCGGCCGAGTTGCTCAATCGATTGTAAAAGCTCCTGGGATGGGACCGGAAATTCGGTTGCAGAGGGATCATAGGCCGCTCATTCGAGAGAAATGCGTCTTTCTAGTGTGATCGTAGTACCAACGGGTGAAGAAGGCTCCTCGTCGGACACCTCCTCATACATAATAACCGTCTTGTCTTGCACATTGATAATAAATGTGACGCATGTGACGATCACAAACATTACAGCAGCTGCAATGAACGGAGCACCGATCCAAGGCTCCCCCCTATCCATACCCCATTGGAACAATCCATTGATGCCAGGACCAGCTATCATAGCACCAATGCTTTCGATGATGGCAACGACAGCGAAGAGGCGACCAACATCGGGACTTGCTTGTCCGCCCACTGCGTGAATAGAAACTGAGCGCATGGCGGCGTTGTATCCTGTGCCCATGTTGTATATGAGTAATCCGAATATGAGAATCGCTGGATATGTAGCGGCGCCGATGATAAAGAATGCAAGGACGGTAATCATAATGCTTCCGCGCGCCAGCCATATATCTGCGCGGTGAGCGGGAAGACGGACAAATTTGAGCAGAAATATGTTGACTCCGGGTACGAAAACAGTCATCGCGACAAGATTCGTTGCTGCACGGAACGAGAGCAAGTACGCAGCCTTCGCATATTAGCAAATTACACATTCAAGAGGTAACGGACGCACCTTCTTAATCGGCCAATTGTACCGCTTAGAAGCATATCTGATGAGGAGACTTAGTGCTTGCCTTCCCAAGCGATTTGCTAGGAACGTGAATAGGATTAAACCAAGAGTGTAATCGCTCCTGATAAACTTCAAGGTGTCAGTGAAATGTCGCATCTGTGCTTTAATGCCGTTGCCATGGGGCTTTGGGCTGAGCTCGATGACTTCGGACTCGTCATCCGATGGTTCAGGCAAGTCTCTCAGATGCAACGTCTCGGGAAAGACGACTGCAATACTGATCCCTATCCCCTGTATAATGAGGGCAAGAACTAAAGGATACCAGTCGCTACGTTCCATGAGACGGGCAGCGATGACAGGAGCTATCATTTCTGATACTAGCATACTGGACGTCAGGTATAGAAAAACTGATGTCCTGGGAGTGTCAGTGGAGTTGGATCCGTGGGGTGGGCAACTATACCTCAAATGGGGTGGAACAATATCAGCGACCATGGTCAGGCCAATAGCCACAGCGACAGACGGTCCTCCTCCTAGCAGGTAGAAAAGAGATCCCATCCATGTCATTTGCAATGGTAATGTGCGGTACCAGCCTGCAACTCGCGTCAGTGCATCAATTCCACCGTATGGCTTCCTGTCAACGCGTACATATGAACAGGACCCAGGCAGATTGGCATTGCAGTCCAAACAGCCCCAGCGCAAATATCCACTTCCTCCCATATTTATCTGCCAGCGTACCGAACGGAATCGCCAACAGGATCCCGGGGATCGCGTCGAAGGTGTCCTGCCACCCGAAGATGCTCGCCAGCTTGTTTTGTATAGGATCCAATTTGCAGAGTGTCTCCTCGACAGTGCCATCGGGGCGGATCTTGCTCGGATCGTATTCCTGATAGTGTCGCAGACACAGATTGGCTTCGAAGACGCGGGTTTTGGGGGCCTGGGCCATGAATTCGCCAAAGTCGACAATAGCGACCAGCAAGAAGATGAGGACGCAGAGGATGATCCATGGCTTCGATTTCTTGGAAGGGGCCTCGGGAGTGAGGAATGGCGAGTCTGTTCTGGTTGGTGATAGGAGAGGCGCGCCTTCCTCCTCTTCAATGGAAGCTCGGGGGTTGATCGAAGGATTCATCATGCGACAGCGCAATCAACGCAACGAGAGTGCAGCACAGAAGGAATGACAATGGTAAGGGACCACAAGGGAGCGACACCAGAGATAAGTACCACAAGAGAAAGCGTAGCGCGGTGATGTACACATCAGTACATGTCATCCCCTGCTGCTTAGGTGGGATGGCATGTTGCTGCGGTCGATTGACGTCGACGCGCTAAGTTCGGGCCACGAATCGGGCGAGAGACGTCGGGCGTTGATGAAACAGGCTTGGTGTTGCGACAGGGCTGATAGATTGCTGAGTCAGACATGCAATTCAACCAAGCCTCCCGATCTTTCTGACCTGTTTCGTTCATCCGGCATTCTACTCTGTGCTAATCCAGAATGGTTTCTCTTTGGATATTAGGGACCAGCAAGCACGACACTCCCGAACTTCCGCCTGTACTGCAGGTTAATCTGCCAAGGTGTCCGAAGTCTTCCAGGCATCCATCAACGGCCTCGTTAGCCCTTTTGGAGGAGCGCACACTTCGCCCTTATCGCGATGGCTATGTAAATCATCGCAAAGTATTCCCCCGTCGATAATCACATCACATCGAGATACGAGTAACGTCCAAGGTTTGGAGCCCATCTTAACGCTGGAAAAACACGACCGAATTCCGAGGCTTGCGATTAGGTTTCAATTCCGATGCTGACGTTTGATATTCCTAATGAAGGCAGATTGCTGTTTCCATAGCGATATATTCACCTGGTGCATTACCCATAGCTTCGCAATGTCTTCATCAATGTCAGCTTCGCTCATTATAGTCATTCTGCATCAGTACAAGATCATGTGATGGGCACTCAGATGTCCTCTTTTCTTGATGAAGCAGTACTGATGACTAAGTATGAAGCAGATTGTCTATCTTTCCCAAAGGCTGATATCCAGTACAAACGGATGTTAACGGTCGAGTCCTATTGCGAAAGATGTTGTTGGGGGAAGTGACATTCTTTTGGTGCACAATAAGTCTAATAATCCTGTTTATTCTAAAAGGAAGAATAGAAACGAGTGAACCATTGACCATCCTCTGTAGGCACTCTTGAATGTACTGTTTAGAGACCGCCCGATCTCGCACGTCTCACACCTCTCCGCAAGCCATATACCAAAATATAAGTCTGCCTATACCGTCCTCAATACAAATTTCCACAGCCTTCGGGCGGTGAATCTTCATCAATGTAGCATGACCCCTAACAAACGGTGTGCGCCGGAAGCTGCCTGGTCACATTGGCAACACACTTCGCCGGTCTCGCAGCAATGTAAACGCTCACCGAATAATGGACTGCAGCTTACATCTCCTGCTATTGTCCACAATAGGGGCCCAGCATATCGTCGCCCGGAGCCCCACACCACCAAGCAGCTGCAACCCCTCCTCTACACAATCTTTTGTGAACATATGGTATCCAATTAGCTAATTCCAGTTCCTGCACGAGAGTACAAACCCCAAACTTTCAGAAAGACAACAGAACAGCAATGAAGCAGCCCCTAGGCTCAATTCAACAGAATGAGCGATCCCCTTTTTTGGTGGGCGAAATCAGGGGAGGAGTCACGACCAGCGAAGAGCATGGAAATCAGATGGGGGACGAACCCGAGGGTGTCGGAAAAGCGATCTTTCCGCCTGTCAAGATTTCGTCTCTTGACGGCATATTTAGATTTGGCGACCTGCCCGCCGAGCTGCGACTGGATATTTTGGACATGTACTTTGCGGAAGAAGGATCCGAGATCATCCTCAAGAACCACCAACCTCATACCCAGAGCTTCCGACCCCATGAAAGGCCCTCTTTCCTCCCCGCTCTACTCAGAACAAGTCGCGAGTTCAAGCGCGACTTCTTCCCATATTGGCTCCGCTCTGTGAACCTGGTCGCTCATGATGTCCCGGATCTCATCTGGTTGCACCGTGTCCTATCTGCCTTCCGCAGCCATGACAACCCTAAAGGCCACCTCTATCTCCGCTCCCTCTCCCTTCCTCACTTCTTCTCTGATCCCGGGGCAATATATCTTCGTAAAGTCCTAGAGCTCTCCCTGCTCAATAAATGCTCGAATCTGACTACCCTCCGACTCGGTATGTCAACCGAAGCACTCACCCGCCGGGTGTGCCACCATCCTGGGATGTTGCTTCGCGAGCTGAAAGGGCTCACCGAAATCATATCCACATATGGCTTCGGCCACATCTTCCGGTTGAAATCCCTCAAGACGCTGCATATCTCCTGCTACGACAATCCCGCCATCTTCCGCCATTGCGCGGATACTGAAGAGCCCATACGCTTGTTTTATGCGCTTGTGGAGTGGATGTGGGAGGCGTATTGTTTGCGACTTCGTGGTGGGGTCAGAGTGGTGGGGTCGGTGCATGGCGGTCGGTTTTGTGATGAGGGGGAGGAGGTGCCGTTTTGGGGTGAGGTGGTGGATAAAGAGGCGGTTGTGGGGGAGGATGCGGTGGAGAGGATTCTACGGAGGCATGGATGGCTTTTGGGGAAGAAGTGGGAGTGGGAGGGTCGGAAGATGATTGCGGACTCTTCGGCGGGGGCGGTAGAGAGGGGGCTTGATTGGGATGGTGGTGTAGGGGACTAGTGATAGTGAGCTGGATTTGTCTTTGGACCGGGGATAGATGGGTCATGGCTTGGTATATTTGTTCAATTTTTGTTGGATTCCCACGGATTATACTGCTTTTCGGCTAGAGGTATAAAACTGTTTGGAAATTCATAGACACTGCTTGGATGAGCGACAGTTACGGAGATCATGTTTGTGTACTCAAATGTGAGGAATTGAAACTTATAATGACGAATTCCAATTCACATGGTCGAGGGACGCGGTGCCAATTCCGTATAGTCAACAGCAAGACTTTGCTTCTATTCCCTTATTGGTATCTGCAAGGAGGCTCTGGTGGATGTCTCACAATAAGAGGTGATGGTGATCACTGGCCGGCAATGATACCGAACGTTGAGTAAAACAACGAAAATCATTGCCAAGTGAGCACACCAAACATGCACGCCAGATCTGGGTCAGTGGCACGGTTTGCTGGTCGTTGCCCAAACTCAAAGTCTTGTGCAACACTACAAAAACTCTACATTATAATAACCCACGTGTGCCCGTTGAGCCACTAGGATAGGATTTCTTTCATTATCTATTCAGTATTGTATCGTTGAGCAAGATGTATCCCGACAACAGTACTTCTGCATCGAATCCGGAAAGAGAAATTAGTCAGAACTTGATGTTACTTCCCACGAGCACCATAGCGAGTCGAAATCTCCGGCCTACGACACCGCGACTCGGATTCTTCGATCTCCCAGCCGAGATTAGAAATCGGATATACGATCTTGTATGTCCAAACGAACGTGGATGTGTGCCCCATTCCTTCCTCCGAGGACTTTCGTGAGTCGTAACGATACCAGCGGTTGAACCTCGCGGCCAAAACCCGGAGCAAAGTGCTTCGTCCCCCGTCTACGCTTCTTCCCAAACCTTGTCTTGATGAGCTTTCAGATGTTCTACGAACTGGCCTCGTTCTTCCTTGAGAATCGAACGGTTCAGATTCGTACCGTGCTGAATCCGAAGATACTCACCGGCCTTCTAGATATCTTTCCCAACAAGATGGGCTATCTGGCGCTTCGAAAGGTGCAACTTCTCTTTGTTCAAGCGCGGCACTTGTTGCGCACGTGAAAAAAGCAATACTGAGTCTGCCCCGCTTAGGTGCTGACCCAATGTCTGATAAAGTATGTATATAAGGGGCGAGAGTTATCTTACTACCTTGTTATGCTCGTGATTTAGTTCTGAACTTACTATGGTTTAGACTTTATCAGTTGTTAGGCAGTATGAGGTGTGTTGGCCACCAGAAAGATTTCCACAATCGACCCACGGCTTCCGTCTCCGGATGAAAGTGGAATCATAACCCATTGCCTATCAATATTTCCATCTCTGTATTGGACTGAATCAGCGTACATGTCTTCACCAGTGTGCCTGAAGCCATGATCTCTTGACAACCCTGATTTGGTGCACAAACGTTTGGGTACCTATTGAGAGTTTGATATTTTGGAACATGAGATCAAGTACCTAGGCAGAGGTAAAGGGAAGAAGAAGTCCGTGGGTGCCTATATGCCCAACATTAATCGTTGAAACTCAAACATTGGAGCTTTTGTGGATGTAATCGTTGTTATACCTTCGGCCTCGCAAAACTTTGAACAGCCAGTCTTCGACTTCTCCAGCTACTCCCATTGGGTTTTCGAAGTACGACTTTATTCCTCTCCTTGGGCCATTGGTTTCTTCGGTGTCATTCCAGGATCTAGTTTGCCGACAAAGGGGTGCTGGTCATGTGGTTGCCACGTTATAGTTTTTTATTCAGGCTCATGTCATCTTCACGAGTAGGGTTTAACTCAATGTGTCTTCCTTCTTTGCAAGAAAAGAGGAAATGTTAGAGAAGAGTGGAACAACCTTACATACCCCGACACCCGAAGCCATATTCAATCCTCTTTCTACAAGCCAATACTGTCCCTCCACCTCACCATCGCAGATGATATTGAGTTAGTGATTTGAACACCTCTCTGTGCACTCATACACCGGTATTGTTCGGAGGACCATCGACACAATAATATACCTTTGCACACTGCTCTGCCGTATCGAATCTCACTTGATATTCACCCGACGCTGTGTGGTACCACCCGAGTCCATACAAAAGTTGTTCGCCATTTTCACTTTTGAGCCTGGATCCTGAGGACCCATCTGCGAGTAACGTCTGGCTGGAGTGAATATATGAGATCCGGCAGGCCAGAGAGGCGGGTTGTCGTGGGATAACGCAGTATATGCATGAACTAATGTCGACGATTATAGCGAAGATGAGGACCACCAGCATGACCATGAAAGCAATCCAGAAGTCTGGATTTACGACACCGCTATTGGCTAAGAGCAGCGCTTGGTCTGCAGATTTGGGATTGTCTTGATTTGGATCATTGCTTGCATCAGATACCCAGAACCCTGCGGAAGCTACTAAAACAACGTATAGCTCAACTACAAGGGGTATAACTGAGATAAATGCGAGTCAGAAGTACCCCTTCCTCGGGAGATTCAACGTTGATCTTAATGGGTCGGGATCACTGAAATCGATAGTAGGAGCCGTCTTGCTGAATTGGTGACGAGGAATGTTCCGCTTGTCTCCTAATCTTTCTGCCGGTCGGAAAGCTTCAACCATGCGCGCATCTGGATTTCCTTTGTCAACAAATAACGTTTTTGACCTTAACTAGAAAGCTCACCTCGATCGAGCATGTCGAAGTAGCCCTTGAGCAGCATTCCCATCAGAATATTGAGAAATCGTTGTGTTGGTAAGGAGAGGTTTTTCATCGACTGCGCGATCCACGCTTAGCAGAAGCTCAAAATGAAGACCAGCGCACATACCAGTCTCTGCAAGGCGATGGGTTGTCTCTCATCCCAGCCGAAAAACAAAATCTGTTTACGACATCGTGGCTGCACTCTTTCTTGTGGACAGTCTGGCTTCAATGCGCCTTCGGATCGAAGACTGAAACCTCGTCGGCTTGGGGACTGGTATTCAAGCGCAAATCGGTATGTTCCGAATAAAGCGTGGAGTTCCTCGGCAGTCGCCCACTGACTGATCTGTGACCAATGGTGCCAGAATTTTGCATCAGAACAAAACTCCATCAGGTGAATTAAGGTATATGGACTCTTCCCAATCCTGTGGCCAGATTGTGACACTGGTAGAGAATAAACCCCAGAACGCCGAGTACCGTAGCGAGGACGAGGGCAGCGAAGACAGCAGCAGACGTGCGTGGAGCAATGATGACCCAATCTACGTCAATCGGCATGTCCGGCAAAACCTGTCTCTCATAGCTATGATCAAATCTTTGGAAATGTAGTGCGCCAATGAGAGGGAGAGCCACAGAACTCAAGGTGAACATAGAATGAGACAACAGGACCAGCCCATTTCGATGGGTCCATGCCCGCCAAAAGGTGAGCGGCAGCATACATGTCAGGTAATCAGCACAAAACGATTCTTGCGCACTGGCTCCGCGCGGGCGTGTAAGAAGACGAAAGGGGCCGATTCGCTTCATCTCAAAATCCAGTACCAACATCATCGGCGCAAGCGATGTGGAAGTCAGAAGAGTTGGGAGATCTATGATGGTCAGCTGCGGGACACCAAAAGCTTGCACCTGATCATACATATATAACATGCAATGACTGAGTCGTTAAGTTCATCTCCCTTGAACAATTCGTAATCAAAGAATCCTATAGGATAGTCTTTGTGGTCTGGGTGCGGCCTTTTGGAAATTCGATAGAAGTGAATGTTCAAGACAAAAAGAACGAAGACATGCAACATCAAGAAGATGATGTATGGGGCTCTTAGTGCCATGGGCTTCCAGCAAGATTTAGTCAAGGGTGGCGCTTTGGAAACTAGCAGCTCCTGTTGATCGGAGTCCTCATTCCTACCCGATTCCATACTTTCCACGGGCGCTTGTGTGTTGGAATTAATCTCCACCTTGTTTCGCATCTTCGATTAAACGCTCTTTAGCCGGATCAAAGGTTTTAAACGAGGTTACACCAGTGCCAGAGAGAGGCTTGCGAGGTATACCTGCAACTTGGTTAGTGCAAATGCTTGGAAGTGTAGATCATATACGAACTCCTCAGCGGGATCTCCATCGCCGAGGTGTGAGAGAACTTCGAGCTGGATAAGGCACAAGTTGTCACGGCCAGTCATATTAATGAGAAAGGCAATAAGAAAAGAAAATATGCCACCAGGGGCGTACTAAGACCGTGGCGGCCTCGGCATCATGACCAAGATATTGGGGTGAGTATTCTCGGCTGTGGCGCCATCAAATAGGTGATAGCATTATTCGATGCCTCCGTCCTTACTGTGGAATGCAGGTAATAGTGAATACCATACTCCGTAGACTCGTATATTGCCACAGAAATGTGACGGCGATTGGTTTTTTTTGTTGCACGTTTCGAACTGAGGGAAGTTGTCGGAGAAAAGGGCAAGTTTTGCAAACACGCGTCGCGGTTCCATTGGTTCCTTATCTCGAATTCGAATTCCAGTACCGGCTAAGGGAGAAAGGAGAGAAGAGGAAAAACTACATTACCAGAACGTGGTTCATATCTTTCAACATCATGCAATATTTAGGCGTTGTCAGAATAGAAGCAGGGGAGCAGCCATTCACATATCCTCTTAACTGCTTTTACTTGATTCTTCAACTCGGGTGATGGAGAGCTAGAGGACGGAAGAAAGAGCTTGGGACGTTTCCGCCCACCCTGAAGGTGAGCACATCAACATCCGAAGCCCTGGCTTCAACTTCTCAAACTCCCCATAGCACTTGTTACCTTTGAGTGCGCATTTCAATTGCACACATGTGTTGGTGGAGAGTGGATTGTAATGTCCGCCAGTGCACCATACACATCAAAAAGAGAGAAAAATTAAACAACATGCCACAAGGACCTGATGCCTTATCTACGAATGCAAAGACCTTCAAGCGACATCTTTGAATAGACGACCATCCCTCCACCACTCTACCCCTGTTCCACATCCCATATCATTTTGCACACATAACTCTGAAGACTTCATATCCAGACTCAAAACCAAAGAGTACCATGACGAGCTTTGATTCTGCTTTTAGCCTACCAACCCCCCAAGCCAAAGAAACGGCAAAAGATAGTTGGTGTCGTTCGGGATTTTAGAAAGCTGGACAAGCAACATATAGTGGTCCGCTGAGCATTTTAGAAGAGACTCTCACAGTGCAGCACATACGTGTGCATGCTTATGGTTTCATAAAAACGTGTTTTACTCAACTTTCAAGGAACGAAGGGGAGAGGGTTGGGAGGCTCGAAGGAACATAGTGCGTGATAGGCTCTACTGTGGAGCTCTAGACCGCCGAGCCAGCGGAATAATAGTATTGTAGTCACATGTTAAGGGAGACTCGCAGAGCAGAGCATAACGTAAGGGGTATACTTGCGTTTTAGAAATTATATAGTTCTAGTCAAGCTACGAGGAAAGAAGAGAGATTCTGAGAGACAGAAAGGGATGTAATAGATATACAGTATCCAATACAAAGACCACCATAGCATTGAAAAGGTAGAAACTTTCGACTGCGGAGCTAGCAACATAACGGGAGGGTGGTTAGCTTTTAGAAGAGAAGGAACTCCCAGAGCAGAGCACATAGAGGCATGCTCGGCACTGTTAGGAAGTGATTGTTTTAGTCGAGCTGTGAGGAAGAAGAAGAAGAAGAAAGAAGAAGAAGAAGAAGAAGAAGAAGAAGAAGAAGAAGAAGAAGAAGAAGAAGAAGAAGAAGAAGAAAGACAGACAGACTCTAAGCGAGAGAGAGAGACTGTGTGTGTGTGTGTGGTGTGTGTGTGTGTTTATATATATTCCAGCGTCCAAGCCCAAGGCAACTATATCGCTTTGGACTGTAGACCTTAGGCCAGACCCCAGCGTCGTGGGGCCCTGTAGTCTCAAAAAATTTAAAAAATTGAAATTTTTGAAAAAAAAAAGGAAAGGAATTAGAAGCTGCAGTACATGCCCCAGCCAGCTTGCCCACTCATCATTTTGACGGATCGAGGTTTTCCTCGAGCCGTGAGGAATCTGTGATTAAGCACAGAGCTAGACATCAAGTCCCCAAAGGCAAAGCTACCATTATTTGATAGGAACCCAAGTTTTTAATCCACCCGGTCCAACAACATCGAGCAAGCAGGATTGCATTTTAGAGTAGAGGCTGCATAGGGCAGCCCATCTCGGAGTTCAGCTATTTTTTTCAAGAAAGATATATTTTCAATAGATTCCGAGAAGTCTGTGAGGAGGCTGTGAGAATATCTGAGAGTGTCGAAGAGTCTCAAACCAAAGGTCGGCATCTCGTCGTCATCCCGTGACTTTTAGACCGGCCGAATTTGCATCATCGTCATCTAGCTGCGGGGGTTTAAAAAGACTCTGCAGAGCACATCCAGACGTATTCTTCATGCTTTCAGGCAGCTAATATTTTAGTTGAGCTGTGAGGAGGCGTGTAGAAGCTATGCTGTGAAGAATACAGAATGTCCGAGAGGGTTTTACATTTTGAAGGGAAAGAAACCATTGGGCGTCATTAATTTTACCTTCAGAGAGGCCGACGCAGCAACATCATCCCGTGAATTTTGGGTTGTAGAAAGGACGCCGCACCGCACATGTCGAACAGTACACATAGTTTATTTGACTTATGAGGAAGAAGAAATTTTGATAGAGGGAGATGGATTTGTGTATTTCTTTAGAGATGGTGGGAGTGTGGTCTCATGGAGGGAAGGGATGAAGTGTCGAGTGATGATGATGGTGATGACAAGCGTTGAACCAATTCCAACCATAACGAAAGAAATATAGGTAGGCAGATTTGTATAAAGTGAAAAGCGATTCAGATATATTTGACCAGACGCCTAGAATGCGTCTGACCAGTATGCAATGGCACTCGAATACCGCTCCTGTACTCCCGTCCATGCAATGCAAAGCCCTGAATGCAAAACCCCAGAAATGCAGATTCAAAAGCCCTTCTAAAGCCCTTATCCAAGCATCCCATACTCCAATTTACCAAAACGCCTTTCGTGTATGTAAAAGTCCCTCCGAACCACCTTCACTATTCTCATGCCTCTCGCACCCTACCAAGCCTCACCCACATAATCCTCTTCTCCCAACCAACCCCTCCCAACCGCCCAGTCCACCAACCCCGCCACACTCCTAACGCTGCCCTCGGTACTCAACTCTTCCGGGTCCAACCACTTCACCACCTTCTCATTCAGCACATAATGCAGCGCGACCGCCCTCTTCTTCACGCCCTTCACTTTGTCCTCCGCCACTCCTTCCACGTTCCGCATTAGATCCTGAGTGGACAGAGAGTTTGGATTTCCGCCCATGTCTTCGAGATGAGCGAGCAGTTTGTGCAAGACGAAATGGCACCAGATCAGATTCGTTTTGGGATAGAAACCAGCCCAGATATCCTTCTCGGACGAGGAATCGGGGAGTTGTAGATGTGGGCAGTCCCTCGTGCCCGTTGTCTCGGCGTTATTGTGATCACCCATGAGCTTGTAACTGAAGGCGTTGCCGTGGAAAACGAGACCGCGCATGTAGCGGTAGATCTCGTACTGGTATTCTTCTGAAGCGTCGCCTTGGAAGAGAGTGAGGTCTTTGTTCAGGTCCAGATATGCGACTGTTGTTTTGGGAGGGACGAGCACGGCTCCATCGACACTACTAGATGAAGATGAGCGAGAGTATGTCGAATGTGATGAACTTGAGGAGAGCGAGGTTCGGCGCTGGACGGCTTCTGGGATATTGGCGCGGGAGAGCGTGTAGTCGATGACTGTGGTTTGCAGGCCTGAGAATCCGAGTTTGGTTTTGCGCGGATTGAAGATCGTGCGGCTGGTGAGATCTAATTGAGGAGTCTTGGATCGGATGCAGATGTTGCCTAGATGTAGGTCGCGATGTTCGAAGTGGAACTCGTGCTCGGCTTTTGTGATGCTGATGACTACGCCCCAGAACACATCCCACACTTCCCAGATTGTGCTGAGCCCTCCCTTCACCATGAGTTTCTCGCAATCAGTTCCAGCATCAGCCATCTCAATGACAGCCCAGAGCTGTTTGTCTTCATAGCTGGCCTTCTTGTTGGGATCCGGGAATGAGGCGACTTCGTCCACTGACCGCGATCTTTTCCAGTCTTTCCAAGCTTGCCCAAACATGCCACATGGGCGACCTTGAACGATTGTGAGATCCCTAAACTGGGTGAAGCCCGGAATCTCTGAGAGGTTCTGTAGGAGTTTGAGCTCCCCAAGAATATCCTCCACTGGAGTCTTCCAAACATCGTCCTCTTCCCTGACTGTTCGCTCTCGCTTCTCTTGCCGCGTCTGGTCCGCCTTCTTCCGTGGTCGATAAGCGCCTTCGATCTCGCATGGTAGCGGGGCATCAGGTGGTGTACGTATAGGAATGAGCTTGAGAACTGATTCTGTGGCGGCGACATCCGTAACGGGGCTTTCTGGTCGAAACTTCAGACGATACACCTCACTGAAGGAAGCCTCTGCAATCTTTTCCACAGTCATAGCATCTTCTAGTTCAGCAGAGAAGTCCTCAAAAGCAAAAGTCTTGAACTGCGAGCGAGAATTGAAAGCGAACAGCGGTTGGACGTAGCTAACGTAGAGACTAGCCTCGGGAGGCGGCTCAGGAACCTCTTCTGCGCAGATGGGAGATTCTTCATGGTCGGCAGAAGCCACTATGATAGACGCGTCTCGCTTCTTGGGACGTCCCCTCTTAGGCATGATGGGAGCATCGGCAGGCGGCGCGCTGCACGGAACGCCATCCTTTGAATCCGGGTTGTGTGTTTGTACTGATGCCGTCTCCCCCTCACCCTCCTTTGTGTTTGAGTTTGCTGTCTCGCTCTTTTTCACTGCCTTCTTGTCTTTCCTCGGTCGGCCTCGCTTCTTGGGCGCATCCTCCAGAGCCAATTCCGCCACTTGTTTTGCCTCTTCCTTATCCTCGTCGTGAACACCTGTCCCCACCTCTTGCTTCAACTCCACATTCTTCCCTTTTGCCGGAATCAGGACGGCTGCCAAAGTGGACGCCTTGGTCTTCTTTCTGTCTTGCTTCTTGGGTGCTTCTCCCAGACTCAGTCCTGTGAGCTGCACCTCAAGGTCTGCATTTGCATCTCTTGCTGCCAACTGCAGCTCCACACCCACAGCCTTATCCCAACCACTACGCTCGCCGGCCTGCTGCTTGAGCACTGCACTCTTCTTTTTCACCTCCTTCATATCGAAATCCCTCTCTTTCTCCGGCGTCAAAACCGCCGCAAAAGTCGCCGCCTTCACCGGTCTTCGCTTGCCGTACACGTTTTTTGGCGGCATTGTCGCAGCCGCGTGCGCTTCTGGGTGATGGCAAGTCTGGGAGCGCGTGTATTTGTGTCGGGAATTTGGGGACAATGTGTGGTATGTGGTGTGGACGGTTGTGGTGGGGGGGTCGCAGCGCCGTGTGAAGGCTGACGAGAAGTTGTCGGTGGGGAAGAAAAGCTTGGTGGGAAGAATCGGTGAGGTTAACGGCAGGGTCCAAGCGCGTGTGTGCGATTTCCCCAAATAGGACTAGCGCATCTGTGTTGGCCTAGCAACCACAGCAACTCACCTTCAGCTGTATGACATCATTCTCAAAACTACAATTACTATTATTCCTATAGTGCCTGTTTATTCATGCCTATTGGCAAGCTGTCCATCTGCATAGAAAAAATCCCCGTTCCAAATCGTGTACGTTAAAACTGCCTTCTCGTGGGACCGTCCTGAACAAAAACCGTTGGGCTTGAACGACCTTTCAAATCCCTCCCTACCGGGCTCATACAAAAGTCCACAAAACCAGTGAAACGCTGAAAACGCTAGCAGGACATCTCCCAGAGCATGTCTCCATGACAAAGGAAACCAATAACCCGGCGATGCAAGTGATCCGTGTAGATGCAATTTTAACCAATGTGAAATAGGTGCGCTCAAGTTTTCGTACTCACAGGGGGGCTGTCTTCCTCGGGAAGGGTTGGCGGTGCTACAACGCCTAGGCTCTTCCTCTTGTTTTTCTTCTCCTCATCTTTCGGCTTCGGTAAGGTGGTGACACCGTTGGCGGCTGTGGGGCCCATCTTGCCATTCATCGCGTTAGCCGCCGATGTCGGGCTGAGGTTCGTGTTTGGTTTTGATCTTGGTGCAATGCTCGAGTAGCTGGTTGAGATCTTGGATGTGGCGTCGTTGGTGTCTGATTGTGCTGCAAAGTCCTTCCATTTCCTCCAGCCGTCAAAGTCAATGAGGGCTTGCATGCAGCCCCATTCTTTGACTTTACGTTCGAGCCAGACGAAGTTGACAGGCTGCAGCGTTTGTTAGCACTTGAATAGATTAGCTTTGAGCATCAAGCCATACCTTGGTGAGAAAGTCGTTGCAGCCGGCCGCCAGGGCCTCGTGTCTGTCGCTTTGCAAAGAGCTAGCTGTGAGTGCCACAATAATAACTGGGCTCTTAAATAGACTGCGGTCGGTGAGCGTGTCCTCCTCTTTGATTTCGTTACCAGCTTTGAGGTTGGGTGCCTCGTGGTTCCCGCTGCTAAACACACCAATGCTGTTCACACGCTCCAGCCTCCGAATCTCCTTCGTTGCTTCAAGGCCATTCATGATTGGAAGTTGAATATCCATGAGCACGAGATGAAAGCCGCCCGCCCGCCACTTGTCGACCGCCTCCTTTCCGTTCATGGCTCGCTGCCACCGCACCTTCAACCGCTGCATAAATGCTCCCAGGACTCGCAGATTGATGATATTGTCCTCCACGATCAGTACGTTAATAGGAGGTACGGAGCCATCGAGTAGACCAGCAGGGAGACTGGGTGTCTCGATTACTCTCCGCTTCTTCACCTTCTTGTCTGGCCGGGGAGATGCGATGCGCGGAGTTGGTGGCGAGGACGTCTGCCGAACAGTCGGATCTGTTGGAACGGGAGGGGTAGGAATTGGTGCATTGGGGACAATCGAGTGTTTGGTCTCAGACGCGGACGAGTCGTGGCGGGGCCGGGCTTGAGGCCGAGAGGTAGATGCAACTGTTGGGAGGTTGGCCAATATCGTCGGAGAAGCGGTGTTGTGTCGCGGGTTTTTCGGCCTGGAGGAGTGGTGGGCTCGTCGCATGCTTCCGGGCGAAGGTAGCGGGGGGAGCTGTCCGGTTTGCATGACGGAGATGGAGTGCGTCGGCGGGTGTGCTATGGACTGTCTGCTATCATGTGAGTGGACGGTTGTGGCGGATGGCGAAGGGTTGGTGACGGGCAGCATTGGCGGAAAGTACTCGGACTGGCTGTCATACGGGCGCGTGTCGTCATGGTGGGTGTAGTAGAGCGGCACCCGGGGCGATGCTTTGGGCGTCCGCCGTTGGGGCACCTCGATGAGCAGCGCCTCGTTGACCGTCTGGCCTCCCGGATAGTAGGCGTCGAGCGTCCTGCACATCTCCTCTTCAGGGCCGAGCGGGCGGTCGCCATATTTCCCCTTTGCGGTGCTGTTGCTGTCCTTGCTGTCTACCCGCGGCACGATGCGCAGAGTGAGGTCCGGCGAATCGAACGTCTTTCCCAACGAATTGTTGTACTTGCGCAATATCATATCCCGCACATCGTCCACCAGGTCGTCCTCGCGGATCTGCACGAGCGTGGCCGAGGCGTTCGCCCGCTTGACCCAGATCTTGCGGTGCAACATGCCGGCGGTGAAGTAGTCGGCCGTGGGAGGGCCAGTGGTGAAGGGCGCACCGGAGGCGGGTGGCTCGAGCAGCGTCTTGATGATGCGGGCGTTGGACGTGGTGACCAGCGACTGGCGGCGCACGAGGTCGGGGGGCGTCGCCTTGGACGTGGAGCGCGTCGACGGGGGCAGTTCGGACGGCTCTTCAGACTCGGACGGCGGCTCTTCGGGCGCGGTGACGACGGACTCGCTCGAGACCTGCGGTGGCTGCACGGGGATGTGGATGGGCGTCGGCTCTTCCAGCGTCACCTGCGGGGCGTTCGCGCGGACAGCCGTGGGCGACGGCGGCGGCGAGCTGGCCGTGGTGGTGACGGTGTTGTCGAGCGATGGTTTCGATTTCGGTTCCAAACTCTCCTCGGTTCCATTGCCGGCGATCCCAAACAAGCCGCCCGTACGCCGCGGCAGCACCGCCGACTGCGAGAGCGCGTCGTCCGGGTGCGGTATCCGTGTCGTCGCCACCTCGGGCAGCTTCGTCAACGACGCACTCTTGAGCCCACTGCGCTGCGCAGCTTTCCGCTGGCCGCCCTCGCTGCCGGCCGACGAGGCACTCGAGCGCGCGGGTGCAGGCGCCGTGGACGTCGTGCTGTTCTTGCGCAGCAGCTTGGACCGGATGCGTGTCTTGAGGTCCCCCATGGCCTCGAGGAACCGACTCTTGCCAGCCGTCAGAGTGGAAACGCGCGGTGACGGCGCCGTTGCAGAAAGTGGCAGTCGTCCACCAGCTGTGGCGCACCAGCTACCCAAGCGTGTTCCTGTCTGGGTAGGTAATAATGGGACGGCACCACAATCGAGCCGCTGCTGAACGACACAAAGGCGGCGGCGGCGGCGGCGGCGGCGGCGGCGTGCAAACAGCTAAAGGGGCCAAAGGAGTGTATGGAGGTCAAGTCATTAAGGCGCAAGGCGACGCCCAGCAGGAGAATCGAGTTGGGTGTCGTGCTTCTGCGCTGGTCAGATTATCTCTCCAAGCTTAGGCCTGCGGGCAAGGTGTCCCAAATGAGGCTTGACGCCGTCGTCTCTGATAATAACGGCCCTGCGTACTCACCATGCCAATCTTCTGCAATCGCCACTGTCCAGCTGTCTTATTACGCGTGTACGGTGGCACCGTGAAGAGCAAGCCTGTCTCAAGACGGTTCTGCCCGTCGTGGACGCACGTCCGTCGCCGGTCTGCTTGCAGCCAAAACGCAGATATCACGAGAGGCTGCGCCGGGAACTCAGGCTACCCCAGCAGTGCGCTGCCCAACAACAAAGCAATTAGCTGTCACCCTTCTCTGCCCCTCTCCAGTTTCACTTTCTACCACACTATAGCTGTCTACTCGCCACATGTTCCCTGCGCCATTTGCTCTCGCGCCTTGTCCAAGTTCGCGTACTCGTAAACCTGAAAGTTCACCCCCAGCCTTGGGCGGGAGCGTCGAGCTACCCCAGAGCCGGAGGATTATTCACGTCCAACCGTTGGCCATCTGCAGCCCGAATTTCCAAGACATGGTCAAATCTCCCTTGGCGCCGTTCTCCATCAGGTTCGGATGCGAATGCGATGTCTCGGAAAGATGGGCACGTTCACAGGCCGAGCGTTCGGAACCGTTCCGTGCTCGATTTCCTGGAGAAACACGCCCATAGACTCAATTGTAACAGGATCGACCGAGCATCTCCGCAAGACATTCTATAATGTATTTGATATATTCACCTTCCATGACTGAAACCTGCGGATCGGCCCGCCGACTGGTTTTGTTCATATAAATAGGAGGCCGCAACTCTTCCTCAATCCGGCGGATTGTCTCTCCCCCAGGCTGCATTCACTGTTCCACTACAACGGTACTCCACGATGCACGAAATCATAACGATGAACTGCCATGAACGGAGCCCACAATATTGCTTCGATCCAGGAACGATTGATTGCGATGTCAACGGAAGATTACGCTAAAGAGTGGATCGAGATCAAGCATCAAGATCGGGCATCGACTCGCAGGGAGCAATCATGCAACATCAACAGCTGGTTTCTGGGCCAGCAAGCTGACAAGCGATAGCAGGGGCCATTTTAGGATGTTCTCTTCCTGTGTGGAGAGATGCTATTCCGTGCGCTAGGCCAAGCCGTTGTTTGTGAAGGCAATGATAGACAATGAAGGTGAATGGTTTAATCACGTGATCCATTCCCTCTCTGCCTTGGGCACAATATGAAGTATTCTTACAGGGCTACGACATATTTACAAAAGCTTTCAAAATGTCTCCGTGAAAGTTCATCTTTGATAACAAACCTGCGGGGCTCTACACTGCCACACGGCACATGCAATTGCTGAGGCTTCTAAAGAGATAATCTCGCCAGGAGGTACTTACATCCGAAAATGTGCGCTCTAAAGGCTCGCGATCCCTTCATATTCCCTATCATTATTTCCCTTCAAGTGTGTTCCTTTTTTGCCGTGAATTGCCTCGCTTCCCCCTTCATGTTTCCCCACCAAGATCCGTTCTCCCAGCTTCACGGTGTATTTTTATATTCTCTGCATCATGTAGGGTATCTAGTTTATGTAATACTTGATCTAATTCACGGGTTGCCACCATGACCTTTGCTCACTGTGTACATACCCCAGTCTACACACGATATCGATCAAAACAATTCACCTCGACAGCTATACAAATGCTGTCACATCTGCCTCCCAAGTCTTCTTAATCACTACATCGTCAGTAACACAATGTTGACAGCACAATGTCGACAGCACTCAAATACCCCAACAGCACATTCACAATCCCACTACCGCCCATGTCCACACATCTACGCCCCTTCGTCATCACCAACACATCCCGCCAACACATAATCCACCACCAGCCATTTTCTCCCCTCTCTCTCTCTTTTTCCACCAAGCGCCATCGCCAGGCTAACACAGCCCTTGCATCTGTATATCCCCAGAGGTAAGAACTAGAAAACGCAAAAGTTTTTAGCCTTTCAGTGATATCTTCATCTCTGTCTCCGAAGCTATATCTACCTCCACGGTCGCCGCCTGTTAAAATTTCCATGTCCCTCTCAGCAACCCCAACCACGGCCCTAACCCGTGCCACCGTAAAACGCCGTCTCACACCCGACTCCGACGACCACGAACCCGACTACAGAGACCTCTACGACACGCTTGGGCTTACACGACCCAGCACTATTTCAACGCGGCCGAGCATTGTTTCCACCGTTGGGACGGGAGACACAGGGGGCACTAATTTGATACGCGCGACAGGGGCGACGTTGGGAGCTGTGGGGAGGGCGGTCGTTGCGGTTGTGGTGTGGCCGTTTAGGAAGAGGAGGGGGAGGGAGGGGGAAGGGAGTATCAATGGAGAGGGGAGTGGAGGTAAGTAGCTTTACAGAGGTGGTTGAGTTGGCGTTGATGTCTACAATGGGATCAAGATACTGACCAGATATGTGTATAGACGCCCCTCTTTTCCATCGGTAAGCTAATTGAGACATATGACGGCAGTGTTGGTCTCTGTAGGTGTTGGGCTCTGTAAGCGTGGGATTCTTGTCAGTGGGTGGTGGACGTTGTATGTGATGAAGCGTAGCAGAGTATGACGGTCTCTTTATGTCTCTCTCTCCCTCAAGGGTTGCATAGTCTTGCGTGTAAAAGTTATATTGGATGATATGAGAAGGGTAGGGTGTTTGTTTGAATTCACAAACTGTCTTCACCGCATCACTTCAATTCTGAAGGACAAATGATAAGTTCGGTACTATCACAGCGATGTTGTATGTATATGTCTCGCGGCATGGAGAAGTTCACGTATACGTTGCAACGATACCAATACAAAATTCATTGGCTTACAATAAGCTACTGGGGGGAAGTTTGAATCGAAAGCGTTCCAGCGGAGAGCAGGCACGCTTGTGACTGGTCGGAATCCAATATATCCCGCCCCTAACAAGACTCCTGACCACCGAGTAGGATGGACCTCAAGGTGTATCTCCCCAACCGTAGGTATTTGGCAAGCTTCCCAAATTTCCGACATGTTCCTCAACCACACACATGCATCTCATTCCCGTCTTGCAACAAATCATAAGCATATATGAATATGAACATACAAACTCCCACCAAGCCACCCACCCAACCCATGCTTCGCGCAAACTTAGAATACATACTGCGACGACCGCCAAATCCGCTTCCTGTGCCTTACTCCATACTCCATAGGTAGGCCTGAGAAGCCTACCGACCTGGTGCGTTAACACAACACAACACAGCACGCCGTTCCTGACATAGGAAGTGATGTTATCCTTCGACATCTGCATATCCACTATCGTCATCATCATCATGAGACAGATATACTCGTCTCTTTCCTTTCCATTTCTCGTCTTTGTTCTTTCGCCTTGTCTCTCATCAATGCTGCGCGCATCCCATCTTTCGAATCAACTCCCTGTCCCCTGTCTTCCTTCAAACAGGTTCCACAACAAGGTGACGCAATGTCCGATGCCAACCTTTCTAGGCCTTCTCACCATCCATTCGCCAAAACCATGTCCCCTCTACATATCGAACCCGCGAAAGCCACATCTTCGACACCAACACCAGTATCAATACCAGTACCGATACCACCAGTAAACGATTCACGGCATCATATTGCCCTTTTGCCCATCTCGCCCATCTTACCACCCCTCCATCTTACTGCCCCTCCATCTTCCCCTCTGACCCTGCTCTAAAAATCGTCAAAGAACCCCTCCCACTTCGCCCTCAACTCCTCTCCATACGCCTCCCTCTCACCACTCTCAGGCTCATACTCATCGAAATTGCGCGTGTCTGCCGGACCCCTCAAATGCGGTACAATCGGGCCTTGCACTTTTCGCTGATAAAGTTGGTCCCAGTCGATATTCGCGAACCAGGGGTGCGATTTAACGGCCTGCGCGCCGCCCTGGATGTTGCCGAGACGCTTGGACGTGTCGACGGTGCAGAGGCCTGAGATTAGGTCGCGGGCGGAGGAGGACATGGCTGAGGGGAAGCGGAGACGGCCTTCTACGATTCTGTTTGGGAGCGGTTAGTCATATAAAATATATGAGAAGGAAGGGAAAGGGAGACGGGAGGACGTACTGCTCGTATATTTTCATGGGGTTCTGGTCCCAGAAGGGCGGCTGTCCAACGAGGAATTCGTATACGAGGATGCCGAATGCCCACCAATCAACTGCGGTCCCGTGGCCTAGAAAGGAGAGTTAGTGATTGGAGCAGAGTAGATCTGGGGACCGATTGTTTACGTACCTGTGTTGCGGATCACTTCTGGAGCCAGGTATTCGGGTGTGCCACACAATGTGTATGTTTCCCCTGGACGTCTTGTTAGCACTCTGCCTGCATGTTTTCCCACCCCTCGGTGCCCGCAGCATCATTGTACGTACGGTTTTCAACCTTCTTTGCAAAGCCAAAATCTACAAGTTTGAGATGGCCCTCGGCGTCAATGAGAATGTTCTCCGGTTTAAGATCCCGGTACGCAACGCCCTCCTTCTCGTGCAGATATTCCAGTATGAGGACGATTTCGGCGGCGTAGAATTGTGACGTGGGCTCGTTGAAGCGGCGGGCGCGCCGCAGGTAGGAAAAGACTTCGCCGCCGGGGCAGTAGTCGAGCTTGGTGCGTTAGCCATTGGCACTGCTCGCGGGGAGGGGAAGACACGGCGTACCAGCATGTACAGCGAGTCGTGGTCCTGGAAGCTGGCGACCATGGTGGTGATGAAGGGGTGGCCGGCCACGGCGGCGAGCACATTGCGCTCGTTCCGTACGTGTTCGACCTGCTTGAGACGGATGACTGACACGGGGCCATTAGCACGCACCCCCAGCCGCGGAGACAGGCTCGCCTACCGTCCACCTTGCGCAGTATCTTCAGCGCAAACACGCTGTCCTGCGCGCCCTTGCGGTCGTCCAGCAGGCGGACAAGCCACACGCGCGCAAACGTTCCTGCGGCGGTCAGCGCAGGCCCTCCCCCAATTCCCAGAGGACGTGGTGCTTACCGGTGCCCAGCGTCTTGATCAGCTCAAAGTCCTGCTTCCGCAGCGTCCTCGACGAGTGGCCGACTGCCTTGCGCTCCGGGTCCATGTGCACCTCCCCGGGGCTCATGGGCCGCTGCTTGTCCTCCCACTGCGCAAGCGCACGCTTCTCGTCCTCGCGCGCGCGGTCCATGGCCGAGTCCTGGCGCTCAAAGGGCGACGTGCTGTCGGGCTCGGACGGCGCGCCCGAGTCCTTGCTGCTGGAGTGGTGGTGCAGCATCTGGTGAATCTTCGCGGCCATGGCGGCGGGGAGCGCTGCAGCCGGCCCGGTTCCACAGTCCACGCTCCGAGGGCTCCCTGGTAAGCGCGCGCAGGCCGAGGGCGACGGGGCAGCTGGGCAGCTGGGCGCACGAGAGGGGCGGTCGGGGCGAACGGGGCGAACGGGGCGAACGGCGGTCTTCAGCAGTTTTCAGCACATTGCGGTGCGGTGCGCTGCGAGCGCGGGCGGCGTGGATTTGTCGTGGGTACCGGGTCCGCGGGCAAACTGCGCGGGTGCGTGCGAGGGCGGCGACAATGACAATGAATGCGACGGTCGGGACAGCCGAGATCTCGCTGCTTGGTCCGGGTCAACCATGGAATGGCCGGTGTCAGATGTCGCGGCTGGAGGTTGACGGCGGGGGCAGAAGTACCAGCAGGCTCATGTGCAGACAATGACGCGCTGCCCGTGGGGGTGGAGCGCTGGGGGAACAGCAGCGGGCAACAGCGGGCAACAGCGGCGTGGCCACCAACAGAGACAATTGTTGCGCGGCGGGCTGGCGAGAACAATGGCCCAATTGCTGCGTGCCCATGCGACTATGTATGCCGCTGGGGAATTGCGACGGGTTGCAGACACGTGGGCTCGCCGCGGGCATTTGGAAACCGTGTTTCGGGCACGAATGGCAGATGCCAGACGCACGGCAATTTCCCCTTAATCACTGCCCAGGAGCCTCGCCTCTGCACTCTGGGGCGGGCCTCCGTGCCTGGGACCGCGGGTTTGGAGCACGCACACGCATGTTTTGCACGGTGGTTTGGCCATGGGCCGGTATTTGCGCTGGTATTCCAAACATATATCCAGAACGCGGCAGAACAGCTGCCAAACTGCCGGATGGGCGTCCCGAACGTCCCCTGCCCGCAAACGCCATGCACTCTCCCACGCCTTCGACAACATCCCCAAAGTAATGGCTCCAACGCCAGAAACGCACGTGACAGGTACTGCAGATGAGATGCTCAGCCTGCCTTCTTACAGAAATGGTAATACACGAAGGAGATGGGTACGGAAACAGTCTATGTGAAGCACATCCCCACGCACTCAACCGCTGGACCTGGTGTTGAGAATGAGCGCGACAATCAGCCTGGCTGCTGTCAGCAATCTGTCGGCGCGTGAATGGCATCTCTTGCAATGACCTACCCATACAGGCCCAAGACCTCGGCGAAAATGAGAATCAGGACCATGCCCACGAAGATGCGGGACTGGCTCATGTATGCGCGCACGCCCTGCGAGAGTCAGTATGACGCCTGCACATGTTCCTCCAGCCCAACATACCACGTCGCCCACGATGCCAATGGCATAGCCTGCGGCCAGACCCGACAGGCCCACCGACAGCCCGGCGGCCATGTGCAGGAAGCCTGCGTACAGCGAGTAGGCTTCTATCGACGGCGGGCGGATGTCGCTGGCGATGAGGACCGAGATGACGAGGGCATAGACGGCGAGGATGCCGGACATGACGACGGGGATAAGGGACTGCGTGCACATTAGCTGGAGCTCTACCCCGCCCAGATGCAGCTCGCACCTTCATGATCAGGTCGGGCCTGTATGTTCCCACGCCGGCAATGCCAATGCCTGACTTGGCTGTGCCATAGGCAGCTCCCACACCTGATTCCAACCATCAGCTTCGGCACGGTCAATCGGGGCTCGCAGGGCTACATACATCCAAATACCATCTAGCAGCCAGCAGGGTTAGCTGGAGTGATGTCATGCAGAGCTCGACGACTTACGGCGAATGCGATGCCGCTCTGTGAGGTGTTAGCTGGATCCAAGGCGGTCCGCATCACTGCCTGGGGAGCTCACCATGCCAAAGAACGGCGCAAAGGCCGGGGTCAGGGCACTCTCCATCGTGGTGCTCGTGGTGCTCGTGGCGCTCGTGGCGTGTACGGTGCGGATGGAGGTCGGAAGGGTGGTGGTGAAGAGGTGCCGGGGTCGCGGTGAGGTGCAGGTCGAGGTGGTTGTGATGCAGCGAATCGATGTCCATGGCTCCGTTAGTCAGCGCCCCAGCACCCGTGCCAGCCAGCTCTCCTCGTTGCCCGCCCACGACATGCTCCATGCTGCACCCCGTCGACCACAGTGCACACGACTGTCGTTCTCTCGCCCATTCTTCCCACCCGGCCCATTCTTGCGCCCGCCTTCGCTGCAGACGGAACCCCCCCCGCCGCCCTCGCCGGGCCAGGAGATAGTGCGAGATACCTCCGTGTGCGAGCGCAGCTGGCCCGCCGGTGTTTGCTCGACGTCGACGCCCGCCCCGATCTGCCCTCCTCTCCACAGCGACACCCCACGGTGCTCTGTCCCCGCCGCTGCGTGTGAGGTGCGCCCGATTCCGCTGCGCACGCCCTCTTCCCCTGCACTGCTCCCTCGGACCTCCTAGTCTGGCGCGCCGAAGCCGTCCCCAAAAAGTCTTCGACCCCCTCCGCCCACGCCCGCGGATGCACCACAGCCAACAGCCCCCCAGCCGGAAGTGAGCCGCGTCCATGGCAGACTACAGCAACCAGCAGGGCCGGGACTACGCACGCCCGCCCAACTATGGCCAGCCCACGGGCGCAAGGGACGCCGCCTTTGCCAACATCTTCGGTGCCAATCCCGCCATGGCCGGCCGCTCGCAGACCATGACCTCGCAGCCGCCGATGAGACCGCCCGACCGTGCCCAGACAATGTCCACCCAGACGGCCGACATGATGCAGCGCGGGCCCCCGATGCGGCAGCCCGTCAACGGCTATGATCGACGGCCCCCTCCTCACGTCCCCTACGACCCGCGAACCACCCCCAACGTCGACCAGCAGCGCCCACAGAGCTACGATCAGGGGCCCGATGGCTACAATCGCCCACCGCCGAACGGCTATCCCCAGGGCCAGCAGCGACACTCGGAAGGCCCGCCCCCTCCACCATCTCAACGCCAGCCGCAGCCACAGTACCTCCCCCGCCCGCTCCGTCCCGAACGTGCCCCCTACGGACAGCCTCAGCGTTTTGATGCCCGCTCCCCTCCCGGCCAGCCGCCATTCAATTCGCCAATGCCTCCCCGTGGTCCCGGTGGGCCTGGTGGGCCGGGCCCTGCTCTCGCGTCCGACCAGTACCGCTCTCAGTCAATGGCCTCTGTCTCTCGGCCCCAATTCCAGGGACCAGGCGCAGGATATGCTTCTCCCGCTCACACTTTCCGACAGCAGCCGTACATGAATCACATGGCGCGGACAACGGCCTCGGGGCGAGTGGTTCCAGAACGGCCAGATGAACGCACAATGTCCATGAGCTCCTACGCCCGAGACAACAATTACACGCAGATCGCGAGCGGCAGGGTCGTGCCCAACCAAAGGAGGGAGTCGGGGGGTACCGACAACTCATCACCTATGGACTACAGGAACCCGGCGAACTCTCCACCCCCTATCCATGGGCCCCCTGGCTCGAAAACAAGAAACACCAGTCAAGGGAGCATTCCTGCGGGCCGCACAATGTCCATGGCCTCAACTGTTGTCCCACCTTCGGAGCGCACTGAGACTATGAGTTCTGCAATCACGAGGCCAAACTCTACACCAGCAACTAGGAACTCTGCGCAATCATCGACAACTTTGCTTGTTTCGCAACGCCGAGCTCCGCTTGTGTACCCTGCTCTTCTGGCTCGGGTGGCAGAGGTATTCCGGGACAGGATTCCAATAGGTGAGAAAGAGAAGGATGGCTTGGTATACAAGAGTGCCTTTACCGGAGCCGAGGCCGTGGATTTGATCTCATATATTATCAAGACGACGGATCGGAATCTTGCGCTCCTCTTGGGCCGGTCCCTGGACGCGCAAAAGTTCTTCCACGATGTCACCTACGCGCACAGGCTACGAGATTCTACCAACGAAATTTATCAGTTTCGGGAAACGCTCGTTGAGGAGGCCACGGAGGTCAATGGCGTCTTTACATTGCTAACGGAATGCTATTCGCCCACTTGTACGCGGGATCGACTATGCTACTCTATCGCTTGTCCACGTCGACTCGAACAACAGGCCCGTCTGAACATGAGACCGCAGCCTGGTCTCAAGCGAGCAGAGTCTCGCGCCAGTTTACACGAAGAGCAAGATGATATTCAGAAGCTCTGGATAAACACTGTGCCTAAAGAAGTGGCAGAGAGCGTTAGTGAAAGGGAGCAGAAGCGACAAGAGGTCATTTCGGAGCTGATGTACACTGAGCGCGACTTCGTCAAGGATCTTGAATATCTCCGTGATTTCTGGATGAAACCATTGCGAAATCCAAATACCTCACCCATCCCAGAACACCGTCGCGAGAAGTTTGTTCGAACTGTCTTCTCCAACTGCCAAGAAGTGTACATGGTGAATTCTAGGATGGCCGAGTCTCTTACACGTCGTCAACAGAAAGAGCCCGTTGTTCGGAACGTCGGCGATATTTTCTTGGAGTTTGTTCCGCATTTCGCGCCGTTCATCAAGTATGGAGCAAATCAGCTATTCGGAAAGTATGAATTTGAGCATGAGAAGCGTACGAACATTCAATTCTCGAAATTCGTTGATGAGGTGGAGCGCATGAAAGAGTCAAGAAAGCTTGAACTGAACGGTTACCTCACGAAACCCACCACGAGGCTTGCAAGATATCCCCTTTTGTTGGAGAATATTCTAAAATATACCGCCGATGACAACCCCGACAAACAGGACGTCCCTAAGGCCATTGTAATGATTAAGGAGACACTGTCCAAGGTCAACGTGGAGTCGGGTAAAGCAGAAAACCACTTCAATCTCATGCAGCTCAACCGCGACCTCAAGTTCCGACCAGGCGAATTCGTCGACCTCAAGTTGACAGATGAGAATCGACAGTTGGTGTTCAAGGGTCTTTTGAAGAAGAATCCCACAGACAGCACTGGCGACATTACGTGTTATCTGTTCGACCACGCCGTACTTCTTGTTCGGGTAAAGACGGTCAACAAGCGCGAAGAGCAGAAGGTGTACAAGAAACCCATCCCGCTCGAGCTGCTTGTCATCACCCAGATGGAAGAACTGTTCCCCAAAATGGGCATCTCAAAACGGCCCTCCACTAACTTGATGGGAGCGAAAGTGAACACTGGAATGACGCAGAAAGGAGATGCTGCCAAGCAACAAGTCTATCCCATCACATTCAAGCATCTTGGAAAGGGTGGTTACGACCAAACTCTCTTCGCCAGCACCCAAATCTCCCAGCAGAAATGGATGGAGCACATCGATGCTCAGCAACGCAATCTCCGAGAACGCAGCAACATCTTCACCAAGACAATCCTCAACGAGGGTTTCTTCTCGGCCTCAATGCGCGTCACATGCGCTGTCCCTATGGATGGAGGCAGGAAGCTCGTGTTCGGAACAGATGCAGGCATCTACGTGTGCGACCGGAAGCCAAAGGACGCCTCGTTCAAGCCTCGACGTGTTCTAGACTGCAAGGCAGTTACCCAGGTTGATGTTCTCGAACAGTACCAGATCGTCCTTGTGCTTGCCGATAAGACTTTGTACTCTTACTCTCTTGAAGCGCTGGATCCAGAGGACTCCCAGTCCATCGCCAAAAGACCGAGAAAGATTTGCCATGCCAACTTCTTCAAATCTGGCATCTGCCTGGGCCAGCAGCTCGTTGCCACTGTCAAGACTTCGGCTTTGTCCACGACTATCAAGGTGTTCGAGCCCAAGGAAAGCATGGCGAAGAACTCTAGGAAATCAGGCTTCGCCAAGATGCTCTCACAAGGGCAGGACCAGCTCAAGCCGTACAAAGAGTTCTACATCCCGACCGAATCCACCTCGATCCATTTCTTGCGCTCCAAGCTCTGTGTTGGATGTGCACGAGGATTCGAAGTTGTCAGTCTTGAGACGCTGGAAACACAATCGCTGCTCGATCAAGCAGATACATCACTTGACTTTGTTGTGCGCAAGGAGAACATCAAACCCATCCATATCGAGCGTCTGGCCAGCGAGTTCCTCCTGTGTTACACAGACTATTCGTTCTTTGTCAACAGGAATGGATGGAGAGCTCGTCCCGATTGGAGGATCACCTGGGAAGGCACACCCCAGGCTTTTGCCATTTTTAACCCTTATATCCTGGCATTTGAACCCAGCTTCATCGAGATTCGGCACATGGAGAGCGGGGTTTTGGTGCATATCCTGACGGCGAAGAATATCAGGTGGCTTCATACATCAACCAGAGAGGTGAGTTTTTCAAGTCCCAAATATTCAAAACCAAACTCATATAGTCGACAGATTTTGTATGCCTATGAAGACGAAATGGGCAACGACGTCATCGCTAGCTTGGACTTTTGGCAAGTTGCAAATGGACCTGGACATAAACCATCCATCGAGTTGAACCGATAAAGTGATCAACACGAGAATATTCAAATAGTGATCGACGAAAGACGACACGCTAACCCACACTCATCTCGCTGTCACCAGATGTCGTTGGCACAAGCCCATCCTTCAGCGCCGATTCTCACATCATCGTTGGGAAAGCAAGCCGAGGCCCCCCATTCCTTTCCCTTTCGCCCTGCGTCTTGCGCTTTGCCGACTTCTTGTTCTGTCCCGGTGGTGTGTTCTGTGTGCGTCTGTCTGCCCGAGCGTTCTGGCGTCGAAGCGTCGAAGCGTTAGAGTCGAGTGCTGTTTTTGAATCTCATCATGTCTTCTGCATATGGAGCCCGCCACGGACCGCTTTTAGTGGCTTTTGTATTATATGGTTGGCTAAACAGAGAGTGAGTTGGACGCGTGAGTTAGGGAAGGAGAATGGAGGGAGGAGTTGGTAGAGTAGCAGTATGTGTGATGGGGTTGTGGAAGGGCGTGGTGGAGAGGGGCGGAACGGCTAGACGGGGCTAGGCTAGGTAGAAAGGTATTTGGGTAATAAGAGGTGAATGAATGGTTGTTATAGGACTTGCAACGCATTCCATATTGCCTTCAAGATTCAATTGAGGCCAAGAAGCATGGCGTTACGTTGGGAGCGATGGGTTTTCCGGGACCCCGCAAGCACGGAAAAACTTCTCCTGGGCCCGGATATATATCAACGCCAAACATCGAAACAGCTCATGGTATACATGTTGAATTGTAGTTTGCCCACTATCTTTTTACACTAGGGCTGTCTTCAGCTCGTTATTACATCTGGCACATCTCTATCTCCAATATCATACCGCTTCACCTCCCCCTCCGAATACCCATACCCATACCCACACCCACACCAACCCCACCCCTTCACAACCAATCCCCCCATTTCCATCCACTTGTACTCAATCCCCGGTTCTCCCTCCCAGAGATCTATCTCCCCCAAGGACCAATCATGCCCCCAGGCCTCCTCTTCGTCTCCTCGCGCCTCTCCTCCCCCACCACCCTCACCCCGGACAAATTTTGTCACTGGTATGAAAATACGCATATCCAGGAAGTGACGGCGCTGGAGGGGGTGCCGAGTGCGGTGCGGTATGAGGCTGAGCCTTTACCTAGTCATCCTGGGAAAGAAGATGGAAATGGGGATGGGAAGAAGGATGCACAGAAGGGAATGGGCGAAGAACAGGCGCAGTGGTTGACTCTCTATGAGATGCCGGATATCGACTTCCGCCATACATCGGCGTTTAAGGGACTGGATGGGCAGTCTGAACCAGAGAAGTCGCTGTTGGAGGGAGTGTTCAGACAGGCGAGGTTCGACACGAGGTTTTATGAGCTCGTGGATACGTTTGTTTCGCCCCAGGCCAACAAGACCAAGGCTGTAGGTGTATACAATCGGCTCGTCTGTACAGCGGCCCTGCAACCACCCTCCGACACAGCATCGCGAGAGGACTTTACCAAGTGGTATCAGGACGAACACTACGCCACCCTCTCCACATGTCCTGGGTACCAGCGGACGCGGCGGTATGAACTCGTATCGGGAACTATACTCGAAAAGTTTGAGAGGAGGACGCCTGATATTGGGCAGGGGGGAACCCCGAAGTACCTAGCTGTGCATGAGTTTGAAGATGTGGGTGGGGAGGGGTTTCCGTGGAAGGAGTTGCAGGGGACGGCGGAGACGGAGTGGGCGAAGAGGGTTATGGGCGGGTTAGTGGGGTTTGAGGTTGGGTGGTGGAGGGGGAAGAGGGGGTATGGGGAGGAGTAGGGGGTGGGGGTCGAGGTGTGCTTTTGGGTTTGAGGCTGGGTGAGATGGCTGCATGAGGTTAGGAGCAGTGGTATTGTTGTGATTCTGGGGAACACCCATGGTAGAAAGTCCACATGTCGAATTACAGGGGCTCGAGTGAGAGGATATATAGATAGCTCTCTATCTGGTATCTTGTTCTTCCGTTACCTCGCCTCGCATCAATGTGCATAGCTAAAACACATCAAACGCCAAACAGATGTTCATATCCACAGTTCGGGGTTCTAAAATCACCGTGCAGCCTCGAGCATGAGAAGACTTCCACCAAAACCTAATAGCTTCTTTCCTCCCGACCTCACAAGCCCCCTTCTTCATTCCCCACTCCCAACAGAGCCAACCACACTGGGTGTATGCTCTTCAGCACCGCAAATATTAAAATCAACGACGACATGAATCATCCAGACAGACTTCAAAAAGGGGTGGCTTCCAACTTCATGAAATGTCAAAGACTGATATCTGAAATTGGTCAAGTACCAGGTTTTGTATGTAGAAGTGCGTTCTAGACTTGTCATACCATACTCAAGTTCAGGGGAGAATAGTGCACATTCGGTGGCGTGTTAGAAGGGTGGAGTATTCATCACCACTAAACCCTAAACTGAACGACGATATTAGGAGCTAACGTCCATTTGAAACACATGCACACCCTAGGTCTGGCACTGAAGAGTATATAAGCCGGTCTCACCCATACCTCTCTATCTTCCATTCCTTGCACATTTCGATGAGTCAGCTGGTTCTCTAAAAACCTGAATAAACTCTGATTATGTGTCTTATGTGCTGCTCTGAATCCGTCCGCAACGTGGCTTATGTATTATGTGGGCTTCTCTAAAACCTTTGTAACCTGGCTTGATGTTGGTAGTTTGTCCAAAATTTTAAATCCTCATTTGGAATGGTTGTTGAACTTTCTCAGGATGTGCAAAAAGCATAGTTGGAAGCGTACGTATGGAGAGAAAAGTGGAAAGGGGCGTTGGTGGTGGTTGTCATCACGAGGGTGCCCGTGCAACTGATCCTATGTACATAATAGGACATGTTCCGACAGTCTGCACTACTTACAATGTATGAGAATCTCTTGTTATGGCGTTATGTCTCCCTCTGAGCTACTCAGGCGCTCCCAATTGGGTGCTGTCGGGCAGACCATCTCGTCATTTTCCGTTTGGTTTCCTTCAACTGTTGCCTTTCAGTTTCCAATGCCGTTTTCTCCTCCATTAGGCGCTTCCTTGTGTCTGTGTTCCAGAATTCGTCTATATCCCTGTCATTCAGACTCTGGATGTGTTTGCTTAAGACAGTGTTCAATTCACGCACCAAATGGCGCTCGATGACAGATTTGATGACAGTGTCGATGAAGATATCAAGTTGCCACTGATTCGTTTACTGAAACCTTTAACAGTCAGATGCGCTTACCTTGTAATAGATTTTGACTTTCGTCAAGAACATTTTCGTGTTGTCTTTCCGAACGCCTGCGGCGTTTTCTCTGCCCTTTGCCTGCGCAGATCTAAGGTAATAGTCCGGGGCGTTATAAGGATTGTCCCCATTTGAAGTGTCACCTGGGAGGGCTACCCCGTTCGCGCGAGTAGCCTGTTTTTCGGTTGCATATTCTTTCTTCATCCGGTCTTCGTCCATCTCTTGTATGATGTACTTGTTTCGTGTCATAACTGGACTCTGTCTATCCTTCTCAAGACTCTCCACTTCCGATAAAGCACGAATCTTCCGGTCCTCGAGATGATCTCTAAGATTGAAATGATCTAGAGAAGAAGAGTCTTTGGGTAAGTATTCTCTCAACTTGACTTCCAGGACAGCTTCCAGAAATTCTGTGCATAAATTCTGAGCTTTCCCCACCAATTTATCCGCAAAACCTTTCCACTTTCTGGTGTAGTTGTGAAATAAAGGATTGATACGCTGAGGATCCATCAAGTCGGGAAATTCTGTTCCACTGTCTAATTTCAGGATCTGCATCGCAACCTCGAGGTACGCCTCGTCATCATCGGGGGCGTCGTAGGGCCATACAAGTGCAGGATTGTGCGCCTTTGTTCTCATCACCTCCTCGAATTCATCATAAAGAATGTTCAGCCGTCCGCGTATCATTCTGGGCTCGAGCTTCAAAACAGGCTTTATGCTCTTGCCATCTTTGCCCTTCTCTTTGGAATTCTCAACTTGTTTCTCAAAAAAGTTATAATTAAAGAAAGGGTCTTCTTGCTTTCCTTCAATTCCCTTGTTTGTAATCCAGACAGCTTGTGCGACGGTCCCCCTGAAAGTCTGGCGCATGTCATCATCCGATCCCATGAGGTAACTTGGCATCTTGAGGGTCCTCTCAAGCTCTCGCAGCCTATTCTCTATGCCGTTCCCCATTGGTCTCACGCTCTTCCTCATTCTATCCGCTAAAACACGTGCGAGTCGAGCCCGAAGATGGATGATGCCCCATCTTTTTGAGTCCGGGGTTTTGAGGCGATTCCAAGGAGCTTTGCTGAAGAATTCTTCGTCACGAGCTATCATTTGCTCGTCGGTGAGGCCAGTTGTATTGTTGTTTTTCAAATCATCTGGAGTCCTGTTTCTCAGCACATGCCAGGGTTGCATGAAAAAGGTTCTTTTCTCTCCCAGAATCTTTTCGATTCTATCATTCTGGGCATCTTCATCGCCTTGAAGCCTATCAGGCTTGGTGAGGACGGGGATCGCTCGTTCTCCTCTCGGATCAATCTCTTTGACGAGTCTGATAATGCGCTGGTTGTCCTCTACATTCTCGGCGTTGATGATTGCAAGGATAATGGCGTTCTCTTTACTTATCCATTGTTTATTCAGGTGTTCTACAAACTGAGCGGTATTTTTACCGTCGTGATCGTTTTGAATCAAGCCAGGCAGGTCCACAAGTGTGATGTCGAAGACGTCTGAGCTATGGATTTCCAGAATGAGGACGTCGTCAGTGAAACTTTTTGATCCCACGGTCGACTCGAGAGGAGTCTCTGTTCTGGTCGAGTTTAAAGTAGCTGTCTGTGGCGTGGAAACGTCTGTCTTGATACCTAGCACCTGGACAACCTCGTTAACTATGTTAGGAAGGTTTTCTACCCTACTACGACCTTCCCATGCCTCGACCTTGGTTTTTGGGGGGTTGCTATCGGATGCTTTGATTGTTGCTTTGAAGAATTTTTGCCCGCGACGAAGCCGAATCCTGTAGAAAGCAGAATTGGAGAGGGAATGCCCCACTGGACCGGAGGACAAACTCTGTGACGAAGCGAGTACAGGTCAAGCTGTGCTTCGGAAAATTGATTCCTGAGATGGCCTCCAATGTCGAGCTTTTCCCGGCAGACGTATCACCACAAACGACAATGTGTGGAGCAAGACCTTGGAGCCGTTGGGAAACGAAGCTCGTTCGAAGTTCATCATAAATCTTGAGCAGTTCCACTTCTTCTGGTCCCAAGAGCGATTTGATCGCTGCCGGGACATTTGGTAATGACGTTTGTGGCATCTAGCTCTAAGTACGCACTAGTAACTTCAAGGGATTGGGTAATAGGGGTTGGTCGTCTTGCCACACTCAAGACATACAAATTTCAGGTGTTTAGGACTCATATAGGCTAGGAACCTCAAGAGGGACTTCCAGGTGGCTTTGTGATAGACTTGGCTTCTGCCTATTTTCTCGAATCGCCTTGCGACTGGGCTGGACTGTGGCGTACCTTTCGCACAATGACAACATAACAAATTCGTCACAACCTACCATTTCAGCCTCAATTAATGCAGCCCAGAGCGCATGGCATGAATGATCACACATCGTTGGCTGAAGAGTGCTTGACTGTCTGCGACTTTATCAATAGCTGAAATTGAGGCTCCGAAGGCTATATAAATTTGCCGCATCTGGCATAGGATGGCCAACACGAAGACTCAGGATATTGCTTTTCTTGCCTTTTAGAGGTCAGAATCTTTTTGAAGACGCCGGGCTGAATGAGCTGGTGCCTAAGCGGAATTACTCAGGCTCTCATTTGGCATTGTGCACTTTGCAAAAGCAAGTCTTCTAAAATCTTAGCCACATGGTCTGTCCACACCATACCATCCAATTCTCTTCTCCTCAATCCTAGAGATCCTCAATTCTAACGTCATGGTGACTGCACTCGAATTGATTCTTGCGCCATCTTTTCTGGGCGCTATACAAATATGTATTCGACTCATTCGATGGTGGTGGGAGAAGCGATCACACCGAAAGCTGGAGCGAAATCATAGCCAAATAGAGTTGGGGGTATACTACGACGCCATGACAGATCTGATAAAAGAAATGAAGACGATACCATACCTGGGTATAGCTTTGCATAGTACCCTGGACTGATAGATATGTCGCTAACTTGTAGTTTATGCAGAGGTTGAGATACTTGAAGAAAATGCTGTAAAGCATGCCAATGCCAGAAAGCAAATCAAAGAACTCTTGAGCAAGTTGCAGCCTATCAAGGGTGCGCCGTCCTCTGAGAAGAATGACCAGGTGGTCGTCCAAGCGACCGAGATCCTTCTGCGCACACTTAAAGGGGTCAGGTCAATGTTCCCAGCATTCTCCATTGATGTTACGAACCAGAGGCCTCAAACCTCTCCAGAGGGGCAACGTTCTGAGCATCCGGATTTTCTGCTGTGCGCTGGAGAAGACAAACTCAGGTCAACACAGCTCATGCCGATCAACGCAATCGCCAAGTGGAGTCTAGAGGAAAGGTGTTACACCTGTAACTCGTGCCGTTTGAATATGTTTCCATCAAAAGGTGGGCGAGCTTGGACAGCGGGTGAATGGTCAGTCATCGCGAGGTCGCATGTAGTAGCATCACTGTCACAAACGAGTCGAGTGGCACTGTACAAATGCTACCTCTGCCGAGACTTTGGCACCACTGTTCGAGCCAATACTCCTGGTGGTTTGCTTTTGCATATGCATTCAGTGCACAAAAAGGAAATGGACAAAATTTCCAAGTGGCTGCAAGTGTCGGCATCGAAGATTGGAAAACGGTCGCGCATGACACATGGTTCAGCAAAATCACAGCACCAGAAGGAAGGTGTGAAGCTACGCCCTACAGCCGAATCTCCGCAACAGCGCAATGCAACCTCTTCAATTGTAGACAGAGAAGATGATGAAGAATACTTGTCTCCAAACGGAGGTGGGACTGACCATGACGTTGGCGACAGAGATCTACCGGGACAGTGGAAAGAAGATGGCGAGATCAATATATCGCCAGAACAAGGCGAAAAAGAAGGGAAAACAAGCGAATATGACGAAGGCAACAGCGGAGGTAATGATGCAGACAGCGTAGAAAATAATGAGATCGAGGTGTTGGATGAGCTAGAAGGGGTTGATTTAGCATCCATTCTAGAGATGGAGCACGAGCCCGATCCATTTTCGCCTATGGAGGATGATGTTATCGATGGGGACGCTATCGGTCTGCAGGAAATACTGGATGACGAGCAATCAAGAGAAAGTGACGATTCAGTATCCATCAGTGGCTGGGACCTCTCCGGTAATGACTCTCTCGACATGGACGGTTTGGCTGTGGATTCTGATCTGGAGGATTCATGGAACTTTCAAGCCGATGACAGCGAGCATTCATATGCTGATGAATTCAAGGCCGAGCAATCAAGAGAAATTGATGGCTCAGTATCGGTCAGTGGCTGGGATCTCTCGGACAATGACTCTCTCACTGCAGACATCTTGGCTGTAGATTTTGAGCTGGAGGATTCGGAGGAACTTTGAGCTGACCAGAGCCAAATATCATCCGACAAGCCAAATGTTGGCGCGAATATGCAAGCCTTTTGTGGCAAGTCCAGCCAGTAGAAGATTATTCCAAGAGTCTGGGTTTTATAGCATCAGTTCTCCTCCTTGATCTTGTTCGATAAGCTTTTGCTATTCATCTGAGACACATATGTAGGTTAAGATTTGCTCAATTGTGTTGCTGTTAACCACACCCAAGCCTTGGAATAATTACTGCGCGGGCGAAGACAACATGAGAAGTTTCAAACCAATTGAAGTGATCAAAAGAAATCCAGAGGAATATGACGCACTGAGCACTTCCGGCCACGGACAAGAATTGCCCATGCAATCGTTGCACCGTTGGTCGAAAAGACCAATACCCAGGCTTAACTCCAACCAGGCTCACTAGTCGTGCTAAATATCTTGTGGTAATCTCACTATTCCTTCTACTTCCGGTCAGTCGCGATTCGCGAAAAGCTGGGAACAAATCTGACCTTTCCATTCCCGACGACTTGATCTTCTATGCCCCGTCGTTCCTCTGACTGCCCGGGTGATATCTCGCGATTCTTTCTGGCATCATTGCCCAGGTGTTCACCCTCTCCATTCTTCTTGGCTTTCTTTGAACTTTTTGATGTCCAAGATCCTGCCCTATCTCTCCGCGGTCTCATAGCCCAACCAACTTTGCACGCCTCCACCACTCGATCGGTTAACTCTCTTACCGGTTCCATGCGGTTGTTGATGGTTCAACTTGATAGAGTATTCAATTTATAGAAACAGAGGCAGTCAAGTTTTAGCAGCGGCCAAGACTGGTAGAAAAGTGGTTGAAATGGTGTTTCTAAGAGAAGCCAAGTGACCCTGAACGTTAAGGAATAGACGTCGCAGCGTGGCTGCCTATTACCGGGAGGTGATCCGATGACGTTGTTGGCAGGTGTTCGCGAATCGGTTCAAGTAAACGACGGCCTGCTGACTTCGGCAAGTTTACCCCAGCCTGTGATCGGCGTCATTTGCCCTAATCTGGTTCGCTGAGCTTGAATGATGAGAGTGACCTTCTAGAGTACGTGGATATGCATTTAATGAATTTAAAATCGTCGAGGTGAAGTCTAGATAGTGTGGTGCTGAGAGGAATGGTGTCCCATCTCCACTACCTATATTCACCTAGAAGAGGACTGAAGAATTGGGCACGGAGTAGGAAGAGTAATTCGCGAGGACGGAAAGAGAAACACTAAGCGCCCATAAATACAGCGCGTTGCTAGGGAACTGGGTGGTCTTCGAATTGTAGCCGTCTATCAAGCGTTTCGCTGACAAACTTGGAAGCATTTGTAAGAGGGATATTGAGAGCTGACCAAGACACCCGTAAGATTCTCTACATTCTGGTCAATGGATATTGATCCATCAACCTAGGAGTTTTGTGATTCTCAGTAGTGAATTGAGTGGATGGGAACTTGGTGGTTCGTTGGTGTTGAGATCCATAATGAACCCAGGTAGTATCAGTGGGAGTGTTGAAGAGCAACACAAAAGTAGTGGTACGATTAAAGAGAATTTGTCGCTTGAGCCATTCGGAGCAAGATTAACTTCCTCCGAGGTCCATCCTTTCCTTTAGTGATCATCCCGCCCTAACAATAACCTTAAAGCATGCTTAAATTTAAGGTTTTCCTCCAAGATACGAACAGTGAGGGCTTACAACAATCTAAAAGGCTTCTGTTAGGTCTAGACGGAATGAATACGGATATCTGCGGCAAACCTGTGTAGATTAGCAATGTGAAACTCATGCAGATGGTGCATGTCTGCGTGCTTTTCACTTACAGCATAGTTCGCACTAGTCCGAATGAGGAAACTGTATATCATTTCAATGACAAGCATTTTAGTGCATGAATCAACAGGACATCTCTAATTACCACAATAGGAACTGCCGCACAGAATGGAAAGGAGTATGTTCGGCGAAATGCGGTGACGACACTATGACAGAAAGTGACATACCCCATGTACGTATGCAGGTTTTTCAAGAATTGGAATAGCTCATGTGGAACCGTATCACCAAGCCGTTCAATGTGTAGTCTCATAGACAAGAGCGAAGACAACTCCAACATCTATATACTGCCTTCTAGATAGAGTAAGTACTCCGGGAGTGGAAGTGTTCTGGAAGACGCAAATGCACGAGTGATCGCTGCCAGGTGGATGCACGATCATCACCAAACAGGCCCACCACGAAACAATGCTTGTAGGAACATCGACATAGAAATGACTAACAACGTACGATCTTTCGTGTTACTGTAGCTCTGCAGGTCCCATTGTCTGGAACAATCGGCTCGGTATCGGGAAAGACTAACGTCCGCTTGCTTCCGATGCCGAAGAACGGCATCGCACTGGATGGAATATCTATGACTCCAGGGACGCTAGCCTTGAAGATGATTCTTGGCTGATCCATATAGGTGATCTTAGAAACCGAGTACCCGAAAATCATGTCCGGAGGCAACGGATGAATGTCTCACAAGCTTTCTAAAAGTCACACACCGGTGGACCGACGGCGAAAAGTTCCTGGTGTATCTGTGAGACATACGCGGCTCTGCGGCATTCTGGTCGATGCCTAGGTCGAGACAGACCGTTAAGAGGACCTTGCGGCTGCGCGATGGTGTCCTCGTGCTCAGTCATACTCCGCAGCCTCAGAGAATACTCGCACGTGACTTCTCACTGCAACCCACCTACCAAACAATTAACTCACAAATGGCAGAAAAAGGTCTGCTGCCGAATATTCGATACTCGGAGGAGATACGGATGAGGCCGAGGTGGACAGTGCGTCTTAGGAAGCGTTGACGCGCAGGGCTGGTCGTTCGAGCGAGGGAAGTGTTGCCTCTCACTCGGAAAAGAGCCTAGGTGTTAGCCGTGTGTCAGCCAGCCATGCATCTCAACGTAATCATCAATGGCTGAGATGGCTGAGATGGTATAGACTCTAGAGGGAAAGACCTTTGTCTGTGAGTTGTTACTCGTTGCTTATTTTAGACCCCTCTTTGGTGCCTTGCCTTTGCATCTCCGGCCCTGAAGCTTTGGCGTTAGGCATGGAGGTGTGGATGGCCAAACAACGCCCCCAACCTCACGTCGCGGTCGCCTGTCGTTGTTTTCTTTTGGGCATGGAACTTCTCAAAGCGATGTTTACCACTGCAAGTTTGCTGCAGTGTGTTTCCAAAAATGCGTCAGAGGAGGGAGTGGTATGTCTCAGCCTCCACAGCGCGCTATTGCCAGGATACCGGAGTGCAGACAGTACCGTCCCGGAACTTACGAGGCATCCGCCGGTATGGAGCAATAAGTCGAGCGAAACGCGATGTCGGGCAGGCAGGGCAGTGTGCATGCAATGTGAAGACCCTGATTGAGGTGGTGAGTAAGTGTACGTGCGCTGAGGCCACGTCAGGGGTTGCGCAGCGATCAGTCTTTCTTGCCATGCTTAGTCTACGTGATCTGGTGACTGGTGCTTTGTTCCGAGCAATTTTAAAAAGGGCGTCCACGTCCTCACGAAGACTCTTTTCATGCTCTCGTAGACCAAATCACCAGGGCTTCGACCTTCTTGTGATAGCGACAGTGGCACGTTCTCCGCGAATTAGACCGCTTTCACTATTATCCTCGTCCTATTCCACCATTGGCCGGAGCTAGCCCCGCTACTTACGCCAACGCACCTGCATCGCTGCCGCGACATTCCATTAAACCCGTTCTGCTCAGCCCCATGTTCGCCCTGCATCCTTGAATTCCGCCCTACATCATCGAGCATACCCATTGTCGGTCTATATATCTTGAACATCACCCCGCCAGGAGGACTATCATAACAAAGCCTTCAAGCTACAACTACAACTACAACTACAACTATCCCCACCTCCACCTTACAAACCAACTCCTCACCCACCACCACCATCAGAATGTTCTCCTGCGTCAACTACGAGCGCGGCTGCCGAGGTCGTTGCAACCAGGCAAATGGTCGCTGCGAAAATTGTGTTACTCTCAACCTCCAGAGCATTCGCACGAACAGCTCCTCATCCATATCCTCCATCAACCGACCAGCCTACTCAGCAATGACTTCGTCATTTGCATCACTCTCGCAACTGACCGCCTCAAGCGGCCGCGGATCGTAAACAACCACATCAATCTCAATACGACTCAAACTTCACTACAATATTCATGAGGTTACGACTTCCCTTGCGCTTGATTTCTTCCAGCGTTTCAGCGACCAGTGTTCAGCAAACACTGCTTCCCACCATTCACCACCTTCTCCCACCACCACTAGGGCAGCATAGTCGGAGGATCCGAACAGCCAGCAGCATTTACATGGGATAGAAAGCCTCAACTTGCCTTAATTTTCCTTGTACCCATATACCAGAATTTCTTATTTTTCCAAGGCAGAACACTGAAGCGAGGTGTTGGGCATTAGGAAGGGGATCGGGATCGGGATCGGCGTTCAGAGTTGAGCTTTGCTTCCAATCATGTAGGAGGATTCAAGATCACGATGGTATACATGGGATCACGATAGACATTTAGGCCTGAGCAATACCCGCCCTAGGAATGGGTGAGAGGGGCCAGGCTCGCTTCATTAGCAATTGAACACACATATTACCCAATGGATTATCGCATCTCCGTCTGGGGAAATGTGTCTATCAGAACCCCACAATCTTCCTTATCATTTTATCCGTTGAACTGATTTTTCGGGCAGCCCTTTAGACATGAGGCTATCCGGGATCCCGAACACAACTCTCCTCCTGCGAATGCTTAATTGAGGACGCATCGTAGCATTGCATGCTGCAGGCGCATGACAAAATTTAGGCGTAATAGAGAGTTGTTGTTCTCGGGTTGCACCAAGGTGAAACGGTGGTAGAATGCGCTTCATTTGATGTGCATACCAACCAGCACACCTCCACCCCTCGATCTCACACACACACATCTCAGTAAACAAGGAACAAAGAACGCCTACAGAACGCCATGCCCGCTCTCAGCCCCATATACAAGTATAACGCCCCGCATACGTGCACCCAATACACCTCTTTCCTCCTCATCTTGGAAGTCCATCTGCACTCCTGCCAACTCCCGAACGATCGTCATCAAACTTGCCCATGCGCCCAACGCGTACACATCAGACTTTTCGCAAATCCCATCCCCTACGTTGTGCTAAACACACAGATCGCGTGATCGCATACAACTTCACGATGCGCAATACACAAACTCCATACAAGCAGCTTTTAAACCGATCGGCTTTTTAGCTGGCGATCGAGCTTCAGGAACATGGGCAAAGGTGACAAGCCGTCCGCAAACGTTGGCGCATGCTGCAAAATGATGTCAGAGGCGTCGCTTGGTGGGGCTTTACGGCACCAAGGTCTCCTATCGTGATGCGGGGTCCATGGTGTCGTACTGTAGGATACTGCTTTTTGTACAGTGTGGTGGTCAGACGGGGGCATTTTGGGGCTGTACGGCCTGAGTGCCTCACTTTCGGTCTCGACGGGGAGCATTTGCGCTCTATTGCAGAGCCCTCATGCATGCATATTTGCTTTTCAGAAATATGAGGCGATTAGGGCGGCGGTTCTCGTTTTGGCCTAGATGCGAAGGGTTGGCTATCCTGCGAGCAAATTCGAACTAGGTAATTCCGGTCTCCCATTTGTCCTGTTTTCCCATGCATCGTCCTCGCATTGTTTTTTCCCATGAGGTCTTCTTCCAGCTTGGCGTGCTAATGCCATCGAGGATACCGACCTCGGGGAAACGTCGAAGCTCTCATCCGTAGTCCACCATTATTGCATGTTCCTTGCACGGCAGACGTGTGCAGTGCTCTGTACAACCCACTTTTCCAACTTTCTTCCATCCATATCTATGCGAAATCGTATAGAGAAATCTTTCGGGGTGCAGCCACATACCCGCCCCCACCACATCTGTCGTTTCCAATTCCCCGCTGCGTGAACTTCCAAAGATATCATGTCGCTTGTGGCTGTGGGATGATCAGTATTGAGATATCTGCATCGAACCTACCATAACTAAATCTCCTTTCTATTCGAAAAATTATGGTGGCACAACACCGCTTTTTAGAAGGGAGTGCTTGTGTCCGCTTTGGATCGTTTGGTCGACGCCGTGCCTTCGCGGGCCGCACATGTTGCTATTTTTACACTTTTGAGCGCCCGAAAACTCCGATATGCACACCACGAGTCGAGGGCCTAGTTGCCATTCAAGAAGGTGGAAGCAGAGCGAATATGGTATGTGGGAAGGTCAGTTGGTGGCAATGGTATCGCATTTTGCCTACCGACGTCATTACAATGGACGGAATGATCATGCCTAAAAGGTATTGCGGCGATAAGGTTATCTCATAAATCAGCCGCTCTGCAAAAGTTACGATGTGGCAGTGGCTTCGCCAGCCAATCAACCCTTGCTTATATCAGCAGGGAACGATCTTTTGCAGAGCGTCTAAGAACAAGTGGTAAGAGTTTTAGTATAAGTTTGTTAATGCGTTGCAAGATTTTGTATTCTTAATCAGATATCTTAATAACCCCCAGGCGGGGTATTACCATGCAGCTGAATCTAATAGAAGAGGTAATTCTATACAAAAGCGTCTATATCTTAAAGTGTAAAGTGTGTTATTCTAGGTACAATTGCAGGGTTGCACAAGGTGACTCAAAGTTGCAAGTTCGTCAACTTTGGGCCTCTTCACCACCCTACCTCCCTCCCCCATCACCTCGATCACCTCTATGAGCCTGATCAGATTGATTACCTT